>JANHFO010002971.1:0-13700 GCA_032468095.1 Pareas carinatus | reverse complement strand
CATCCCTCTAATGCTTAGGATCAGAATGTCAAATATGGTATCAATTATGTTTGCTTCCCAAAATGACTCAAGGTCAGAATGTCTGCTTTTCCATACACTATTCAGAATTCTAAACTAGTAAAGTGGATGGGGTTTGAGCTTCCTGTGCAAATCCCACTAAACTGCCCCAAACTTATTCCACATATACTACCACAATCCTGCTATGTCTCTCCTAGAGACTCGGGCAACCCTGAAGCAACTTAGTGTGCAATGATTTTTTTTCTCTCAGTAATAGGATTGGGGGAAGGGGACCTTCAAGGCTGCAAAAATGAGCTTACTTCCATAGATCAAAAACTGACATGTTGCAATTCTGTTTCTGAGCTACCACCATGGATCACTATAACAAGAAATGTCTATTAATTGACCTGGGTACTCCAGAGAGTAAGTGTAATAAAGCATCTATTATGATTTAAAAACAAACAAACTTGAATCTAATTTTGAAGAATTATTCTCTTGGACTACTAAGCCAACTTAACATAACTTTATTTGTTAACATTTGCTATTTATTTACCAAGCAGTTATGGGTTTGCTTACGATTTCCTCCTTTCCCGTGTGAGCATGAAAAATTGTGTCACTGTTTAAAGAGCCATTTTAATGACTAGATAACATAATGACAGTGTTAGAATGGAAATTGGAGGTCTTCTAGTCCAGTGGTCGCCAACCTATGGGCCCCAGACCACTGGTGGGCCAGCAGAAGAACTGGGTGGGCCGCCAGGGGTCTGCTCGGCCAGCAGGAGTGTCTGTAGTTTGGCCAGTGTGGCACCAGAAGATCGACTGGCGCGGTGTCTGGAGGCCCAGAGATCGATCCGCGGAGCGTCCCGAGGCCTGAAGATTGGCCCGCAGGGCGCCGGTAGGCCTCTAAGTTGGCCCGTGGGCTGATTTCTAGTCCTCTGGGCGCCCTGCAAATCAATCTCTGGGCACCCACGTGGCTCCCGGGGGCCTCTAGTTTGGCCCACGAGTGCCCAGAGATTGATCTGCGGGGCACCCCAAGGCCTGGAAATTGACCCATGGGGCACCTGGAGACTCATAATTCACCTCACCGGTGCCTGGATATCGACCCGCGGGGCGCCTGAAGGCACACAGATTGACCCATGCAGCAGCGGGGCCCAGAGCTTGGCCGAGCCGGCATGCAAGGGAGGAGGAAGGAGTGGAGCCAGAGCCATTCTTTCTGTGTGTGTATCTATCTGTCTGTCTTTGTCTCTGTCTGTCTCTTTCTCTCATTCTCTCTCTCATTTTCTCCCTCTCTCTGTGTCATTCTGTCTCTTTCTGTCTGTCTTTGTCTCTCATTCTTTCTCTTTCTTTCACTCTGTCTCTCGTTATCTCTTTCTCTCATTCTTCCTCTTTCTCTCATTCTCTTTCTCTCTCATTCTCTTTCTCTCTCATTCTTTCTTTCTCTCTCTCGATCTATGTTTGCTATAATATTTGTTATAATTAAATAAGCTTTTTAAATTTTGTTATATTAAATAGGTGCCTTTTATATTAATAAAATGGATGTTCTCTGACCATTGTTTTACAAATGTATGTACCTTTTTTAAAAAATTCATATTGGTGGGCCTCGGGATTTCAAATTGTGAATTTGTTGGTCCCCGAAGTCAAAAAAGTTGGCGACCACTGTTCTAGTCCAACCCCCTGCTCAAACAGGAAATCCTATACCATTATAGACAAATTGTTGTTCAATCTCTTCTTAAAAACCTCCCGTGTTGATGTGTAGAGAGAGATTATGAGTAGAGATGAGCCCACTGTAAATGAGTAAAGGCATCTTTTTTTCAAACTAGTGGAGAATACCATCTCCATGGTTCTTCCAGATTTCTACCTTATTTTCTGTTAACTTTCTTTTTTAGAGGTTAACATACTATGCTTGATTTTAACTTAATAGTAAGGAAGACTTAATAAATAAAATGGGAATAGTAAACGCATAGGAGAAAACATAAACTAAAGCCAAGTGAAGCCAAATATGCATTTTGGACTTCAAAAGTAGATTTCACTAAACTCAGAACAACAATAAAGAAAATCCATAATACAGAAGTTAACGGAAAAGGGAGTGTTGAGAAAATTCCTAAAAGTGAAGATAATGGCAAATGCAAAATGGAAGGAATAAATGGAGGACAGAAGAAGCTAATGTGGCTGTAGGAAAAGCTTGATGGAATTCAGGAAACAAAGCAACAAAAATGGAGGTATAGGAAGCTCAAAGGGAGACAAGTCACAAAGTAAGAGTATCCTTAAAGAGGCTGAGGCCTGCAAAAAGATGCTAAGAACAGCAAAAAGGTTTTGTTTTTCCTGATATGTACAAAAAAAGGAACAGAAAAGAAGCTAAATATAACTCAGCAGTGTGATGTGGTTCCAAAAATATAATTATAGATTGCATCAACAAAAGCATGGATCCAAGTCATAGGATATAATAATTCCACTTCATTCTGTATTGGTCAAATCTGTGTACCGCTCTTCCAAAAGGATTCTGACAAACTGGAACAGGTTTGAAGAAGGGCAAGGAGGATGGTCAGGGAACTTAAAAGAACTGAGAATGCTTAGTCTTGACAAGAGAAGATGAGGGAATATAGGGGAGCATTCTTCGCTAACCCATTGGAAGATTGACTCAAGATTCAGAAGGATTTTTTAAAAACTTGAGCAGTGTGCCCTAGCTAACTGATGCAGGTCAGTGGTGAGAAAAGTAACACCCAGGTATAGAATAGGCGGGAACTGGCCCAACAGTAGTAACTGGGAGAGGGATCCAGGTGTCCTAGGAGACCACAACTATGAGCCAGCAGTGTGCTGCAGCTTCCAAAAAAGCCAATTCAGTCCAACAGAGGGATAGAATCAAGATCATAAGAAATGATAATACTGCTTTATGTTGCACTAGTGAGGCCACATTTAAAATGTGGGGTTTTGATTCTGGTCACTATGATAGAAAAAATGATGCCAAGACCCTAAGTGTGCAGAGAAGAGCCACTAAGATGATAAGAGGTCTGCAGGATAAATCGTATGAAGAAAAGTTAAAGGAACTAGATATGTGTATCCAACAAAGAAAAAAAAATAGGGATGACATGATAGCTGTCTTCCAGCACATGAGGTGGGGGATCATCGACTTATTCTCCAAAGCTCCTGAGGGTCGAACAAGAAGCAATGGATGGAAGCTCGTTAAACAGAGATCCATCCTGGAGCTAAAAGAAACTTCCTAACAGTGAGAACAATTAATCAGTGGAACAGCTTGCCTTTTGGGAGTTGTGGGGGCTCTATCACTGGAGGTTTTCAAGAAAAGATTGGACAACCATTTGCCCAGGATGGAATAAAAATCCCTGCACTAGGCAGGGGGATGGACTTTCAGCCCTATGATTTTATGATTCTATGTAAGAATAGCAAAACAAATATAAACTTCAGAAGATGCATTACTTCGCCATCAGTTTGCACGATGCTGACACACACAAAGCAATTCTTGTTTTTAAAGCTTCACAATCATACTCTTGGCTCCAGTTTTCCCTAATTACTCTGTCCACAAATAGAAGATCAATGCCAACATTTCAATTTGGTGACAAAAGGAGGGTATAATTCTAACACTTGAGTTGTCAGAGAGTTCATGTGATTCTCTTTCTTTCCTGAAGTGTTAACAAGATGCCTTTAAAAACATCTGGTGCATAGAAAGAATGCACTGAATTCCCTCTGGCTAGTTTTTCCTCACCAACTGGTTTGGTTCATGCTGTTGTGTGGAAGTTCATGAAATAATCTAATAAAGCACAATATAGAATTTTATTTCAGCATGAAGCCATATGAACATTTTAAACTCTATTATCAATCATATGGATATTTGATTTGCAAAGTGATTTGCCCTCTCTGTGATTGCTCCAATGATTCTGTGAGAAAGGTCAGTCCTATACTTTGACACCTGGGAAACTATCAAGTGTTTACTTTTCTCAACTAACTGACCAGACAAATACAATTCTTTTGAAGTGCCAAACAGAATCCATGGAGCTGAACCTGGATAGAAATGTTCTTTGCATGGACAAACTAACAAACAATTTTGACTCCAGAGGATTTAGAATGTTATATCCTTTCATTATTTGAAATAATAATAAACATATTACCAGTTAGTTCCCAAATTCAGAAATATCTTTAATTAAATCATCTAACATTAGTCTACATAATTTATATAGGTTGAATAATGCAGCCTGTAAAAAAGCTTTTTTCTTTAAAAAAAATCTGACTCCCTCCTTAAAATACAATTCTAAAAACATCCTGGACTACTTACAACATTATAAAAGAAAAATACAACAGGTCTTAATGGTTCCAAATTGTTCAACTAGCAGATGTCAAACTTGCCTCAATTAAAACAGAGCTGGAAATCCTCAATTTAAAACAGTAAGGTAATTAGGTTTTTGGCCAAACATAGCTTCTGCTGACGGGGTAAGCACTCAAATTAGTCTAAATCTCTCTGTAAACATTCAATAGTTGTGGAAAATACAGAAGGTATTTCAAAGATTAAATTAGGCCGACCTTTACCAAGAAACGGATGCCTCATGGCAGAGATTGGTGATGTTTGCTCTTAAGTGCTTGTTTATTTCATATACACTTGTTATTATGTACTGTGGGGGGAAAAACTACTTCCAGTTTTCCTCAGTCTTTGTCTAATTCTTTGGACTAGCCCTTTTAAAAATGTGCTATGTGAAAAAATGTGTTTTAAGAACTGAGGGGTTAGATCCATATCAATATTACTCCACACCATGCTTTGTTGGTCTTCCAATCTTAGTATATAAATGAAGTATTTTAAATGTTAATTAATTGCAATGTTTCCCACCTCTTCTCCTATTCTAACTTATCCCATAAATCAGGGGTTTCCAATCTTTTTGGGTTGGCAGCCCAGCTCACGGTCGCACACGCACTTCACCTGGTGGCGGTTGCGTGGGCAATTTGCCCGATGTGCGTAATTCACCTGGTGTCAGTCGCATACATAACTCACTTGGAGCACGCAATTCACCCGGTGGCCATCGCAGACATGATTTACCTGGCGGTGCTCGCGCATGCAACATCCTACCACTCACATACCTCAGTTGCCAATAGGCCACGGCCCACAGGTTGGGGACCCATGACATAAATCATAAAGCTTTACCAAACTTTGTCTTCCCCCCCAAAAATGTATGCCATTCTAAATGGCAAAGGGGATGAGCAAAAAGTCAACATCCTTTCATTTACTTTTTTGCTTTTCCTGTTATTCTAAGGCCAATGTTCTTTGTATGACCTGGCAAAGGTTATCTGCATGGTAACCTTTGATCAAAAAATCAAGATGGTAGATACAATGAAACTGAACCTTTACCTATGTTACTGGCACCTTGGTAAAGCAATAAAGTCTGTTCTGCAAAAGAAGACTGCCCATAAAGTAAACTAGTGTTTGTCAACCCGGGCAATTTTAAGAACAGTGGACTTTAAATCCCAGAATTTCCTAGCAGCATGTTCTGGCCTTACAAGCCAGCTTCAATTTGTCAAGATGGAATACGATCTGCCCTCAAACTTGTTCATGTTCTCCCGCCCCAGCCTCTCACTCTACTCAGGGATTATGACCCACAGTTTAAGAATCATTAACTCAGAGCAAAGTTTCTAAAAACATTCTGCAAATGTGGACTGATTTGTTTGAAAATTATAGGGACCACCAATTATATGACCTTTCCCCAAAAAATTTGCAAGAGAAATTTATGAGAATGCATCTTCATTCTTTTTTCAACGTATGAGATAATACCGATAACTGCAACTATATATGCCTTCCTAGTGCATCCATTTTAAAGACCTTTTAAAACTAAAATGTTAATGCAAAATTGCACATTGATGCGCCCTGTACCATATACTAATAACGCTTATGAGAAACTTGCTGCTGAAAGTTATTTGTCAATACAATCTTTGAATACTATACTTTTCAGATTAGAAATTGACCAACTCACTTAAAGAACGAGAAGCTGAGGGAGCAAGCAGATCCTGAATGCTAACTATGGGGATACTATGGTAGGCAACCTAATAGATCTCTGCAGGCTGGCAAAGATTCATAGATCACACTTTAAGAATCCCTGGCTTAGAGATCTATTGAAACCAGCTTGTTTCCCTGAAGCATATTTAGATTAAAAAAGATATTATTCATTCCTCCTCTTAGTCAATAGTTTGAATTAGTACATTTTCTTTTTCTTTTTTAAAAAGGAACTTGCTTTACCCCTTTTGCCTCCTGTGATTACTAAACATACATTGCACACAGCAAGATATCTATTATGTAGCTGATACATCTCCAAATATTCTTATATATGACCACAAGCTTCCTCTCCCCACCTCCCATTGCAAATCTGTCAGCTTTGTAATGGCTTCCGCAGACCTGCCAGCTAAAACCAGCTTCATTTCAAGTAAAACACTGAAGTCCATAATTATGCAGGAGCAAATTAGTATGCTGAACTTTCTGCGATTCCTTGCACATACATATTTACAAGAACATCTGCAGGACATTTTACATGAGAAAGGTCAAAGGGGACAGTCTATGCCACTTCCTTTTCCTTTAGAAAACACTAGTAGGATGTAAATATATTTGCAATCATACGAATGCAGCCAATCTATTTTCATTTAATCATCAAAATTTTTAATATTTTCAAACATTGTTTGAAATATAATACTGACAAAACAAATTTAAGGTTTTATTTTCACGTTCCAAGTAATGGTTCTACAATTCAAATTGGAATATAAAGTTGAATGAAATAAATATAAGGTTTAATGTTCATATTCCAAGTAATTGTTCTACAAGGACACTCAGTATTTTAAGTCCTGGAAGGGTTTTCCTTACCTCCAATGTTCTGTATAATGATTGTACTGGCCACAATAACCTGCCAAAATAATAAATTGGTTTAAGGGGGGGAAAAGAAACATTTCTTGCTGGATGTAAATCATATATTTAAAATAAGAAGTTGTTGAATTAAGAAATAAGCTAGAAACCTATAGAGTATGAATTTTAAAATTTATTTTAGAACTATGATTTTTAAAAAGGGAAGAATAAAGCAAAATGATTCTTAAAATATTGTACAATTATGATCAGAAGAGGAATTGCTATAGATTTATATATTTATGCCCACTACAATAAGAGACATTTGCATGCACAGCTAACAACAATTTTCAATTTTCTTTCACACTGAACAAGTTGCTAACAATCTCTATAATTATATGTGAAAGTGATGTAAGAAAATTCTATTCTTTCTAAGAATACAAGAACAAAAATGAGGGGAGGATTGGAGGTGTCATAAACAAAGACATTTCTCCTCTTATGTGCACAAAATTCCATGTAAATACAGGAGCTCTGCAGAACTTCATAATATGAGCAAGTGTAATAAAACTTTCTCTTTGCTTTCTTGTATTTTGGCATATTAATTGCAATAAGAGTTTGGAAATTACCTTCCCAGGTGAACCAAATGCAAAGAGACCAAGATCTTCGTAAGATGTGACAGCTATAAGAAGGAAGCAAACAATTCACAATACACATTTAGTGGTACATTTTATATACAGTCAAGGCATTCCTATTAAGTACAAACTTTTATTTTCATAGCTCTGATATGTTTCTTCCTGTTTTTTTAAAAAAATCCCAATGCATCAACCAACCAACCCTCCCAAGAAAAAAGAACAAAAAGGCTGGTTCTTCTTTCCCTACACAGTACGATCATCTGAAAACCAAGACAAAATAAAACCCTCATTTTAAAAATTAGGAGACAATAATTGCTACAAGGTAGAAACACAACTATTGTCATAAGCAAAAAAACAAGCGTTTTATCTCAACAAAAATCAGTATTAAGGAGCAGCAGCTTGTTTCAGTATCAGCTCTGCAAACATTGGTGTTGATTGAATGTTTATTATTATTACACACAGAAATTCGATTCTGTATTCGATCAATTAACGACCTCCAGACCTTCCGCTGCGTCCTGAAGACCCATCTGTTCCATCAAGCGGGCTTGGGATAGCTGCGCCTTGTTCTCCGGTGTTTAATAGGAAATATTTATTAAGTGGAAATAATTTTATGGCTCCCCCTTTTAAATTCTCAATGTTCAGGCTTGATTTAATTTTTTTTTAATAATGTTCTTAATTTATATTTGTACTTTTGTATTTTTTAATATCGCCTGTAAGCCGCCCTGAGTCCTTCGGGAGAAGGGCGGGGTAGAAATTAAAAAAAATAAATAATAAATAATAATGCCTCACCGATCCTGAAACACAACACCTTTTGTTCAGGTTATTGTTTTGGAAGCAGTGTCCCAAACAGGTCAGAAACTGTGAGAACAGCTCTGGAGGCAAGCTTTTGTCTTGTTCTCTGAATTCTTGAGGAAGTAGGTTAATTTAGAGTCACCTTAATGTGTACACCTGGTGCTGCTGGTTTTGAAATCCAAGTTCATTTATAAGGTAGGAGATTCATTCAAATCATTAGAATTTACTGAATGGGTTATGCTGCTGACTCACATCAGGAAGTCAGGATAAAACAAATCCCCACAGAGATACTAATTTGTAGTGCTTGTTGTTTGAAGGTATTTTCTAGGGATGTGACTGCTTGGTATCTCAGAGCTGAAGCAGGTCTCAAAGGACTCAACAGGAATGAATGAATGAATGATTTCTGAAAGTGTCAATAATTAGACTGATAGTGCTATTCTGAGATCCACAAAGATTGAAATAATCACTACAGCAGTCTTAGTTTAAAATTCCATCTGGTGGTTTCCTTTCCCAAAAGGAAGATAACCCTAAATTTAACAAGTATTCCCAAGGAAAAATATATATGGACAGACAGAAATCTGGTCCAAAGTCCTTTTACTCCACCTTGCCAAATTAAAAGATGGCAAGTTTTTCAGAAAGTTCACCTGCCATTAAGAAAGATCATGCTCAGGGGGGAAGGAAAGGAATTAATTTAAACTAGTTGCCTGTAAACAAAATATGACACTTATAAACTGAATTTTCATCTGAAAATTTCAACTATTCTCTTTCCCACACACTTACACTACAGACATATACATATGTCTGTACATAACACTTCCCCATTTCTTGTCAGAAACAGCAAAGGAAAAAAAAGCTCAAACCAAATTTTATATTGCATTTCAATTGTAGGTGTGCTGAGAAAGAAACATCCTTATTTTCAGTCATTTGGAGGATGTAATGTTAGAGGCCCAGGATCCTTCATGCCCATGCCTTCATTTATTGCCAAATACCACTGTATTTGAAAACAAAGACTGTCTTCAGTCCAAGGTTTAGACTAGCATGACTATGAATCCCAGAATTATTCTACATGTGGGTGAAAACAGTGCTGTGCTTGTATTCATAAGAGTGGAAGAAAGCTGCTCATTGCAAAAGCCACCTCTGCTGAGCGACTCTTTCTAATCTTGTTTTCAAATATATTATCCTTGGAAACCAAAAATCAGGTGGTGGTGCTAGTAAAACACTATATTTGCAGTAAAATCTATTTGAATGAAAAAGAAATTGTTGGGGCATTGGAAGCTGGTCAGTGAGATCATTATTTATTTATATTTCATGTTTCATTTGTATTTAGGCTATTACTCAACTCACACAATTGATACTCAATCACATTTAGCAACCTAGATAATTCTGCCTAGCTTCATCTATTGATCCAAATTGCAAGAACTGGGCCCTCTCAAGTATTTTATTTAATTGCTTCCATCTGCAGAATAAACTTTTCTAAAGATGCACCTGCTTCCAGGGAGCTCTTTACTAGGGGCATGAGAAAGTCTTTTGTGGATCGTTTAAAGTATGGAATGTTTTTATTTGGCTCTTATATAATCCATTGTTTATTTCCATTTGTCTGTTTCTATCCAACCTGGATGCATAGGCAGGGTATATTATTATTTGCAAGGCAGTTTCATGATTTAACTTGATATCTTATATCTGAATTATTTACAAGAGAAAACAGTCCAGGTGTCTATTTAAATATTGGGATCCAGTGATGGAGCACCTATATATATTTAAATCACATGTCTGTCTTGTAAGAGGGGAAGAAAGTAGCACATGTGTTTAAAGAGTTTTTCTCCCTTTTGGTTTGTATATTAATAACATACACACAAATAGATATATAGGTATATAGTTGTATGTGATTTCAACATATGTAATCCTGGAATAGTATTGAATTGTCCTCTGTTGTTCATACTGAGCTTCATTTTTTTACGTTCAAGGCTGGGTAAATTGAAACTTCCATTCTGCTGTTGGTGTCAGTGTATTTTTATATGAGAACATGCTAGATAATTACATAACAGACTGTATGCCTATCCTTTATATATTAGAAGTAATTTATTTTTGAAATATTTGGTTAGTTTTGCTCATCACAAGTTGTCCTGGAGGTTTTGCTACATAAAGAAATGAATTTCTCCATATGATTTTCTTCCCCTGAACTGTTTGTTTTAGTTTCTTTTTAATCTGCCAGAATCATCTAGCGTGTTTGTTTGACCATTATTTGATATTTGCATTTCATTGTTTGATGATTAAATTTTAAATGCAGGATTATTGCCTATATTTAGAGCAATAACCTGTGTTTGTCAAAAATAAGCCTACTTCTTGGATAAAACAGAGGCCATTTAAATATTTCTATAACTGAGTTTGTTTGTTTGTTTGTTTGTTTATTCCAGCATGTTTGAACAGAATCCTCAAAATCTAAGCTCCTGGGCACATCTGAAAGCCTCTAAGCAGATCTAACTCTCATTGACAGAGAGATTCACAAGCCAGGTTCCTTAAATAGCGTAATTCAGCAGCTAAGTTTTACCTCTTACATTGACAAGCAGTAATTTTATAGTGAACTTTAAAATTACTTAGGTATTTCCTGCCCAGCTGTACTTGGCTGTAATTGTGCAGTTGGATGGGATAGGAAAGTGATTCTTCTTCCCCTAGTATGTCAACTTTTTATTTATTTATTTTATTTTATTTTATTTAAATTTTTATACCGTCCTTCTCCCAAAGGACTCAGGGCGGTGTGCTGCCAAAAATAAAACACTAAACTTGAATACAATAATTAGAAACCATTTAAAAGAATTAAATATACTGGCCGAACTAAAAATTTACATTTAAAAAATTTAAAATTTAAATCCGAATTAAAGTATAAAAGAGGGATCAGGACAACCCAGCTTGGGTAAATAAAAACGTCTTTAGAGCCCGACGGAAGACCTGGAGATCTGTGGTGGTCCGTATTTCCGGAGGAAGTTCGTTCCACAGGGCTGGAGCTGCCACAGAGAAGGCTCTCACCCTAGGGGTCGCCAGCCGACATTGTCTGGCCGACAGCACCCTGATGAGGCCCTCTCTGTGAGAGCGTACTGGCATGTGGGAGATATTAGCTGGTAGTAGGCGTTCCTGTAGATACCCTGGTCCCATGCCATGGAGCGCTTTAAAGGACATCGCCAATACCTTGAAGCGCACCTGAAAGGCCACAGGAAGCCAGTGCAGCTCGCGCAGGAGGGGGTTCACATGGGCATGGCCCCTGGCCCCCACAATACCCCCCTCAGCCGCATTCTGGATCGTCTGCAGCATTCGGGCATGGTTCAAGGGGAGCCACATGGAGAGTGCGTTGCAATAATCAAGGCGAGAAGTGACCAGGGCATGAGTGACCATGCATTTAAAGACTGATAAATTATAAGTATTTAAATGGCCTATGTATCTGTTTGATTAAAACCAGAATTATTTAATTCTGCTAGGCTGTCGGTACATAAGTTTCATTAATAGTTTGCATCCCCTAACAAACCTTTTAATTGTCAATTTATTCAGTTTTCATATTTATATCCTACCCATTCTGATTAATATAATGATAACAGTGAAATATTTCCATATAAAGTACAAAACCTGTTTTTAAATTGCATTTTTTTAAAAAAATATTAGTGATAAATTATTACTATATAAATGTTCTTGTAAATTTGTGGTTTTATTCTGATTATCCTATGAAGAATCTCTTATAGGTCTGTGGTTCTCTTCTCTGCTTTCCCGAAAATAAGACCTAACCGGAAAATAAGACCTAACATGATTTTTCAGGATGGTCATAATATAACCATAAGCCCTAGTTACGATTGTCAGCCAGATGGATACATTTAGTACCATATTTCCCTAAAAATAAGACCTAACCAGAAAATAAGCCCTAATGCATCTTTTGGAGCAAAAATTAATTTAAGACCTGTTCTTATTTTCGGGGAAATGAAGTAGTTACAGAATTGCAGTCTGACAGTATGAAAATTGTTCTTTATTACATGAAATATTTACCAAAATAGTTTTGGATGCAAAGAAAATAGACTCTTTTGTAAATTTGTAAAATTACAATTGGCACTTGCAAAGAGTAAAGTACAATAGGTACTGTATTTATAAGGCACATATCTCGAAATAAGTCTTTATTTCCTTTTAGTATTCCTTTTGAACAAATTATAGATATCAGAAATAACCTTTGAGCATGCAATCTTCTAATGTACTCAGGATACCTTGGTTGATCTTAAAAAGCTAAGAAGAGTGAGACCTGTCTACCCTGTGGATGGGAGACCACCAGGAAATTCCAGGACTGTAGGCTAGTTTGGACAATTAAGAAACCATGAAAGAAGGAATTGGCAAATGAGGTCTGCATTGTTGCTCACAAAATTGTCTTTCATTTTCTGCCAGCAAATTGTTAATGGTTCTATGACCAATTTTTGTTCCAAAATCTGATTGGTCCAAATCAAAACTGTATAAGAATAGAAATGGAATAGAATTTCTGTTTGTTTAATAGAAATGGGCATTTAGGGCGAAAGAAAAATATCCTGTTTTAATAAGTATTTTTGAGACAGACACTAACCAAATAACTACTTCTTGAAGGGAGAATATATGTGCACATGTAATGTAATGTAATGTTTGATGTTGCTGAAATAGCCCAAGGAATGTAGAAAGAAGGACCTGCCTTAAATCTTAGCAAGTCGTAGATTCCTCCGAGTTTTATGGAGCACAGTAAGTCCTTTTCTCTAGCACAGACGTTTTCAATCTGGGTTCTGTGGCAAGTTGCCAGGGCATCACCAGACAGGTGAAGAAAAAATTGGAAAAATTAATATACATGAATTGTGGATTAGTAATTAGTTGAATTTGTGGAAATCAAGTCCACCAAATAGCAATGACATGTTTTGGGGCCCGCAGCTTGAAAAAAGTTGAAAACCTCTGCTTTAGTAGATATGTTCCTAGTACACAAAGAAAAGCTTCGGTAAATGTGCAAATTCAGCCACTTGATCTGCAAAATATAATCTTTTTTATTTCTTCATGAAGAATTAATAAACATACTATCTTTACACTAAAGAAATGAATATCTAGTTCCTTACACTGTGATAAGGCCTTGATTGGATTAATAAAATGTGGCAGTTGGATGAAACAATGTTTTAAATCATGCAATGGCTTGAAACAACAAATGAAAATATACACCCTCTGGGAGCTACTGAAAAAAATATGCTGCAAGATCTGTGTAGGCCTGATTTTAAAATTACTCCTGGATTTCCTTCTTTCTTGAATTATCTCTTCAAAAAAATATTTATTTATTTATTATTTGAACTTTTATACCGCCCCTCTCCCGAAGGACTCAGGGCGGTGTACAGCCAGAGATAAAAGCACAAGCATACAATAATTAAAAACCCTTTAAAAACATTAAATATACTGGCCTCATTAGAAATACATATAAAATGTAAGTTTAA
>JANHFO010002970.1:54521-66084 GCA_032468095.1 Pareas carinatus | reverse complement strand
TTGGGTTGGGTTGGTTGGTTGGTTGGTTGATGCTGGAGGAAGATTGTCACTTTAGCAACAACAGCAAAGGCATCAATTCATACCACACAGAAAAGGCAATGGTAAACCACTGCTTTTTTTTTTAACCAAGTAAAGTATCAATGATATAGTGCCAGATGACACATCTCTCAGGCTGGATACTATTGAGACATAAATGGTGAGGGTCAAATTGTCATACTTTGCAGGCATTGTGTAAATACCTATAGAGAAATCTCTTTAGAGAAGACTCTTTGGAGAGAAGTTCTAATCCTGGAAAAGATAGGAGGGAAGGGAAGATGATGACAAGCAGCAAAATGGATAGATTGAGTTATAGCAGCTACGACAGATGCATCTTGGAAAACTTCATGGTTCAGATTTGGGACAGTTATTGCTGGAGAAAAGTTATCTAAGGCAAAAGAGAGAGTAGTTTGCTCCCTTCTATACTAAGAAAAAAATTCAGAGGGGTCATGTGGCCAGCATGGCTAGACACCAAAGGGGTACGAAGAGCTGTTTCCTTCCTACAGAGGTGGTTCCTTTTCTTCTACTTGCATTTTTACATGCTTTCGAACTGCTTGGTTGGCAGAAGCTGGGGCGAGGAACGGGAGCTCACTCCGTTACGTGTCACGCTCGGGATTCGAACTGCCAAACTGCCGGGCTTCCGATCGACAAGCTCAGCGCCTTTATCCGCTGAGCCACCGCGTCCTGCTACTCCTATGTATCATGCTTAAATTTAGAGAGGGGGGGGAAGAAAGCTGCATTTTATGCTGGGCGCCAACATCATTATCTCAATTTGTCTCAATTTACTTCTCAGAATCAAGCCATGCCTTGCAGAAACAGGAGGATAACAGTATTGTTTTACCAGCAACTTGTCTCAGAACTTCCTAACAAAGAGAGTAACAGAGATTTATTTTTTTTTGCTAAAAAGGGAGACCCTGTTCTAGAGCACACACACACACACACACACACACACACACACAAATCTCCTAAATATAGGGGATGCTCTGTTTCACAGGGGTAATGTTGCACAAATCCTCAGCAAGCAGATGTGTTTGACTAAATAAAACGTTCGACTGTGCCTATGTGGCCTCCGAGCAGCAATTAACTGACAATATTATTCCCCAACCGCTCTAATTTCCTTTTCGCACTACTGAATAGAAATGCTGTGTAACTGGAAACAGGCTTGGAGAGGCCGGCTTGATTGAAAACACCAGAAGAAAACACATGCCAGAAAGGAAACAGACGAACCTGTAAGGAAAACAAAGCGATCCCTTTCCCTGCGTCCATCTTTCAGAAAATATCTGAAACAATGGGGAAACGTACGGAGCGCCGTCCAGCCGTCCCAGTCTGAGCTTGAAGATAATTCCTGAACTTTGCTCCTGATTTCGATAAATCTGCACCGCTGAGATGGCCAAGCACCAAAAACCTTTGCCAGAAACAGGAAACGTCAGAGAATTCTTCATGTGTGTCACAGATTTTCTCTTTTTTTTCCTTTTTTTTTTTTACACTGAAGTATAACCTGACCTCGGGAGGACCTGAATGTTTATAGGCCGAAGGGAATAATTACCGAAAGGGAAAACAACGGAGTCGAAAGCAAGAACAGCCCAAGCAAAGCTGCACAAAGCCTTCAAACAGCCAGGGATCCGACTCTTGGATCAAGCGACGCAGGCTGGGTGCCCACGCTTTGCGTCGGTGCAAGATATAAATGGATATTCAGGGCGATCGTATTCCCCCCCCAAAAAAGAGCTGGGAGAAATGCCATCTTTTCGCACAATATTATCTCGACATAATGAGCAGATAGTTTTAAATCTCCTGCCTCGGGACCCGCGGCGGCTCGGAATTCGAGCTAAGGAATTCCATTATGCCCGTCCTTCTTCCAGCAAACATAATAAATACTCTCGATTTAAAATTATATCTGAAACAGACGGTCTAGTATTTCATGGAGGAAAACCTGCGTGGGCTGGTGAAGACGAGGGGCAGAATTTTGTGGCTGTGTAGTCATTTTAAGGCAGCTCTAGATGAGAAAAGAGAGCAGGCAGCAAATTCCACTAATAAGCTTTTATTCAGGTGGTTGTTATTAGAATTTAGAGTTAGAATTTAGAATTTATTCGCCAGGTGTGTCTGGACACACAAGGAATACGTCTCGGGTGTACATGCTCCATACTTACATAATTGACAAGCTGTGGTTACAATCATAAGATACATTCATACTCATAAAGTACATTCATTCATGTCATGTACGTATTGGATGAGTTGTCTTTGCCTTGCCTTCATTTCTCTTTGAATAGTTCCATGTATACATACGGGTCCTTAAAAGAAATTTCGGGACTTTTAGGAGCTTAATCCTTTCAGCACCAGTGGCTAAATTGCTATATTTCCCTCTTCCTCGTCTCTTTTTTCCTGCTTCCAGTTCTTCAGCCTGAAAACTTGTCTGTCTTATTTATTACTGATTCTAGATAAATAATTTTGGCTGAAAGCCTATTAGTGGCCATGGCGAGTCCAGCGTGGGAAGGGATGTTTAAGAAATTGTCTTATTATCCTGCCCATCTTTTTATGTAGGCCATATGTAAATGTTATATTTTTAAGGTTGTTTTTATCGTGTTTTTACGTTATGTATTGTGCGTTTTATTAGGACTGTTAGCCGCCGTGAGTCCTGCGGGAGAAGGGCGGGGTGTAAATTCAAATAAACTAAAACTAAAAGAGATACATGCAATCTGCATTCAGATCTGTTACGAGTAAAAACAAGTAAATGTTGATGGTCCGGAAGGTCTCAAAAACCTGGTTACGCAATCAGATCTAAGGCTCCAAGGGAACCAGAGATATGCTTAGATGGCTCCCTTGTTGAGCTGGCTACTTTTATTCTCTCTTTGGCTAGGGTTTACATCTCTCTTTTTATAATATTTACTCCTAATGTGATTTATATACATAGCGGAGGTTTTACCTAAAGTCACCTTCTGTGAGATGGGTGGCTAGATGAAATAATAAATAGGGGAAAATAAAAAATATACATCAGTAGAGAATCCCAAGATTAGAAGAATACTGAAAAGGCCATACATCGAAAATCAAATTATACATAAAGGTGATCCTCAAGTTATGACAGTTCACTTAGCGATCGTTCAAAGTTACGACATAAACCCCCTGAAGTACTTACGACACAGTCGCAAAGTTACGAATGTCGCAGCACCATGGCCGTCATTCACCCTTACGAACGAGTGCAGAGGCACTGCAACATTCCCCTAGCCTTTTCCCCTCTCCGGAGCCTTTGTGGAGACTCACTTACCTTGCAAAGATCTAGCAAGTCTCCGGTTTCATCCCCTACTTTGAGTACATTTTGCAAAGAACGGAGCCCTAAAGTACCATTAGATCTCACGCTACTGCTCTTGTGTGATATTAGGCCTTGGTTCTCCACGAACGGAGGCGCATAGGAGATCCGCGCCAAAAGGTTTTGCAAACGGAGGGAGTTTTCACGTTCGTTTTGCGTGATTCACTCAAACGAATCCTCGGGTTAGGAATGCAATGTGCGGGCTCCATTACATTCGTAACTTGAAGATTGCCTGTATTGTGGCAGGCAAGAAATGGACATTTTGCAGCAGAATATTAAAACCAATTCTGCATTGCTACTGGATATGACTATAGTCAATGGGTACAGTGGGACACTACTTGTCTACAGATTAATGACCCAGACATTTCTGATCCTTCTACTAAACTCCATGTAGTATCTTTCCATTGTTCTACTTATATTCAAATGACGTGGGAACAGGAAACAGCATTGATTTGAAAATAGACAACGGTCCATATTAGTCAAAATAAGCTATTATCAAGCTGCAATAAATGGATTCCAAATAGTTTATCAATTAATTCAAAGATTTTGGAATAATTAAATCCATCACACAACTATGAAAGATGACAAACCAGTCTATTAACTAAGAGCCATTGTTGGTCATCCATTTCTATCAGCTGAACCGGTAGTGATGAAAAGAGATTGAATGAAAATAAAGAGGAACTTAGTTAAGCTAAATTGATATTTGAGATCTGCAACTGCAGATGGCAACAGGGCATAGAGTGTACTCTAGAACAGGGGACCCCAACCTTTTGGGAATCATGGACCGGTTCCATAGTCCAGGGGTCGTCAACCTTTTGGACCTCAGGGACCACCAAATACGAACTTTTTAAAAAGATGCATACATTTGTAAAATAATGATCAGAGAACTTCCATTTTATTAATATAAAAGACATCTATTTAATATAACAAAATTAAAAGGCTTATTTAATTATAACAATATCATACATGCTTATTTAATAACAAAATCTTTAAAGGTTGTTTAATTATTACAAAATAATTGAAGCTTATTTAAATAAGAGAGAGAGAATGAGACAAAAGTAAGAGAGACAGAGACACACACAGAGAGAAAGAGAAATACAGAGAGAGAGAAAGAGAGAAAGAGAGAATGAGAGAGGCAGAGGGACACACGGAGAGAGTGAGAGAGAGAGAGAGAGAGAGAATGAGACAGCGAGAGAGAGAGAGAAGTAGGGAAATGAGAGAGAGAGAGACAGAGAGAGAGAGAGAGAGAGAGAGAATGAATTTCTATGGGGGTAATTAACCACTGCTGCTGCTTACACCTACACTTAACACCTACACTTAATATTGTGTAGGTGAGGCAGAGGCAGGCACATCAATTGGACATGCCCGGCCTGCGAACCACCCAAATTTTCCCACAGACCACCAGTGGTCCACGGGCCGTGGATTGGCGACCTCTGCCATAGAGAAAGGCTTTTCTGCGAGCGTGGTTTTGCATGATGCCCACATCTCATGAATGGGGCTTGGTTTGTTTGTGCAGACCGGTTGCTGGCACGCTGCGGATCAGCGCCAGTACATGGACCGGGGGTTTGGGGACCCCTGCTCTAGAATCCATAATTAAAAACAGTGTTTGGTCAACATCTGACTTATTTTTTTTCCCAAAAATATATACATCCAGGCAGATATGACTGTATTCTTACTTTTAGCAGAGAAACAATGAATATGTGGAGACAGATGTCATTTTAAAGAACAAATCCTAATGCAAATTTAAGTTTCTTCGGTATTTGCTTCAAAGTTTTCCAAACTGTAAAACATATCTCAGCTTGCCAGCTGGCAGAACAGCTAAAGGAAATAGAACATACTCCTCTAAGAGATGGCAAACTTGTAAAATCCTTTAAGAGCACTTGGCAGTCATGTATTAACTTTATGAAATCAAGAGACAATATCAGCAACACGCTGTAGAAGTTTCTCAGTGTTGTTATTCATGAGCATAACTGTCTGCAGATTTAGTTTAACATTTGGCTGCATTCATTTCATTTTTTTTAGAACAAGCCCTTTTATACAGTCACATCCCATGTCACTTTAGCAGTGAAGGAAGGCACGTACCTCGGCAGTTCTACCACCCACAATCGCAAATAATGTGTGTTTTTTTTTTAATTAGGAAATTAACAAAAAAAAATTAAAAAAACAGGGATATGATGATTCCATTCACTGTTATGCAAAGCAACTGCTATCAACCACAAGCAGAATTCAGAGCTCTGCTTGAGGGGCAGAATATATTTTAGAAGAAAATATTTGCAGCTGAACTGTGGGGTCCTTGGTGCTCTCTGAACTTGGCTGTTTTCTTGCGGGCATTTCACTACCCAACTGGGTTACATCTTCAGTGCTTGAAGGGAATGGGGATTGTTTTCTGTTTATATACAGTGGCTTGCCCTGTGCATCCTAGACCAAGCAGGTCCAAAATCACTGCGGGATTCCTGGAACTCTGGTACTCACGACACTTCAGCCATCAACAGACACGAAGAGATAAACAACATTTATATGCCATTCCAAAGACACAATCAAAAAGCTAAGAAGAAAACAAAAAGACCAAGACAACTTCTCACCAGCAATCAACACCCAAATAAACAAGGATTAATGCCAGATCCAATCAAGGAACTACCAACTCAGATGAACAAACCAACAGTGAACCACAGTCGAATCCATGAACCGCCAAGAACACTTTCGCCAACAATGACAGGGCAAGCCACTAAGACAGCAAACCCTTCTCCCTTCCAGCACTGATGACGTTACCTAGTTGAGTAATGAAATGTCTGTAAGAAAACAATCAAGTTAGGAGAGCACCAAGAACTCCACAGGATATAATTATCCAATAGGAATGGGAAAGGAATATGTCACTTTCAAATCTCTGCTTCCACTACATGATTTCCGATCATTTGTCTACTTCGGCTGCACAGCAACTGGCGGCTTGTTCTCCTACTCCTGACAAAAGGACTTCTTCTTAAGAAACCTTTCCTTTTTTCCTGCTTCCGTTCTCTTTATTTTCTACTCCATCTCTGCATTTATTTTGGAAAAGCAAAGCTGACATTTTTCGGAGGAATAATTCTGGGGAATTCCCCATCTTATACTGCGTTGCACTCTAAATGTCTACGTTTTGTCACAAATCTTTTGACATGTGACATGATGATTTTTTTGGGGGACACGATGATTGTACTGTATGACATGATGAAGGTACCTTATGGTTATAAATGTATTTTATGATTACGATCGCAGTTTGTCAATCGCACCTAATATGTACAGGACATGATGAATGCACTTTATGATTATGAATGTATCTTATGATTGCAATCACAGTTTGTCCATTATGGCCTGTATGTAAGCATAGAGCAGTGTTGGCGAAATTATGGCACGTATGCCACACCAGGCAGGCAGAGGCCTCTCTGCTGGCACGCGAGCCAGGTCTCCTCAGCATCGGCCCAGATCTAAGCATGCTCAGAAAAGCGTAGCAGCTCCAGGCAATAATGTCACGAGGCCATGCACATGCTCAAAAAGAGAGTAGAGGCACCAGGCGATGACGTGATAAGCTGCGACTCATTAGTCGTGACTCATCCGGGCACTCGGTGTTCAAAATGTCAGCCATCACTGGTATAGACCGGAGACAAATTCCTTGTGTGTCCAGACACACTTGGCCAATAAATACATTCTAATTCTAATTCTATTCTAGATGTAGCCTCAGTTGCTTGCTGGCAATAGCAGACTGGACTGGCTTTAAGAACCAAGAAATGACCTCTAATCTGCATAACACAAGAAGCCACCTGTCACATGATCCTGTGCCACAAAGATGCATCAAGTTAAGTTGTCTGTGATTTTAATAATGTTTAATCCCCAGGTAAAGGAATGCAAATTAGCGGCTGAGATGTGAAGCATGTGCAAATTATCTTGCTTCTCCATTCAAAGGTGTCCAAACTCTCAGATTTACATCATGGGAGTAATGTTTACCCGGGAGCAGAAGATCCAAAACTAGAAATGGTGCAACGTTTCTCCCTTCTTGAAGAAACCACAGTCTCGTGCAACAGGGACAAAGAAAGAGCAACGAGGACGTGGAATAATCCCTTTCCTTCCGCAGTATTTTTAGAAAGCACTTTCTCCAATTTGGTCCTTCCAGATGCTTTGAACCAAAATACTGGCTAAAGGGTGGTGCGAGAGAAATCCAGCATATTTAAAAAGAATGGGATTGGAGAGTGATTCCCATGACAGTAGCTTGAACCTAAGGAGGCTAATAGTTACATTTCTTTCATTCGAAAGAGATTAGGAAGGCAGACCCATTTCTATAAATGAAGCTGCTGTATAGGATGCTAATTAATGCCATATGTTTGTGTAAATTACCAAAACAGATGTATTCCGTGAAGTTGAAAGGAAGAGAACCTGGATTTAAGTTTTACCCCCAAAGTGAATGAGCTAAAGAGCAAAGCTCTTTAAGGATCTTATCCAATATGCTACCATTTGACATTTCTTGGTGTTTTCTACTCATATAATTATTTTCTACAGAAATAAGCTAATCATTGCAATGTGGAATGTTGGGGTCATAATTTTAAAAGAGAAGCGTCAACGGCTTAACTTCGGTATAATAAGACCAGGCCTTATATTTATAATTTTTGTTCCAAAAGACACATTAGGGTTTATTTTCCGATTATTTTGGGGGGAATACGGCACTAAATGCGTCCGTCTGACTGACAATCTTAACTGTGGCTTATTTTTGGTGTAGGGTTTATATTACGAGCATCCTGAAAAATCACACTAGGGCTTATTTTCCAGTTAGATCTTATTTGGTGGGAAAAGGGTAGTAAGAAAAATATTTAGCATTTTATTCAGTGACCTCCTGTAGCATAGATCAGGGTCTGCATAAAACCTTGCCTGAGTCACTTCCTAATGTTATCCGGATGTCCTGAACTTAAAAAATACTTTGCCTCTTTGGCATATCTCTGCCAAGGTCATTCCTCTCACTTTCTGCAAAGGGGTGGGTGAGTGGATAATGGCATATCAATGGATCAAAAAGGTAACCATTTGATCCATTTCCTTGCCCCCTTTCCTTGCCCAGCCTCCTCAAAACCTATAGCAGAATTAAGCTACGACTGACTTACATTGTTTATGGTGAAGTTTATATAAGGTTGTGCTTATTTTGCTTCAATCTCACCTCTTGTCAATAACAAGAATTCTCACAATCAAAACTGTCGACCTGATTTGCAAGTCCGCCGTTCGATAATACCAAATGTGATTGGCATCAAAAGTTTGCAGGTCTTCAATCTTGAGGAGGTTTCTGCCAATCATTACTAATTTGGGGGCGGGAGCTGCATTTGAGTCATTCCTGACTCCTGGCATTTGCCTTAGCAAGTCCCTGGAATATATTTGGGAATGGTTTACTATTGACTTCTTCTACCTAGAGCTGCCCAAAGTCATCCAGCTGGCTTTACGTCGGGGCAGGACTAGAAATTATAATCTCCCAGTTTCTAGCCAGGTGCATTTAACCATGACACCAAATTGACTATCCACTGTTGACTACGTATTGCCAACTGGTGCGTCTAGAGAAGTTTTAGACTAGAATTTCCATTTAAGTGCACTTGGGAGAGACAATGGAGGGTTTTTTTATATAAGTTGTAATTAAAATAGCCAGTGGCCACCAGGTTGCCTTCCCTGTGTAGAAAATACTGAGCACAATGACAATATCTGATTCATTATGAGAGTCTTTAATAATCGGTGGCTCAGGAAATAAAGACGGTGAACTTGTCGATCGGCAGGTCAGCAGTTCGAATCCCCAGCGTGCCGCGTAACAGAGCGAGCTCCCGTTACTTGGCCCAGCTTCTGCCAACCTAGCAGTTCGAAAGCATGTAAAAATGCAAGTAGGAAATATAGGGACCACTTCGGCGGGAAGGTAACAGCACTCCGTGTGCCTTTGGCATCTAGTCATGATGGTCATATGACCACGGGGACATCTTCGGACAGTGCTGGCTCCTCGACTTTGAAATTATTATCATTATCATTATTATCATTATCATTATCATTATCATTATCATTATCATTATCATTATCATTATCATTATCATTATCATTATCATTATTATTTAGACTTATTATTATTATTATTTAGACTTATTATTACAGTCCTCTCTAAGCGATTTACACAGTCAGCATATTGCCCCCAACAATCTGGGTCCTCATTTTACCGATCTTGGAAGGATGGAAGGCTGAATCAACCTTGAGCCAGAGGGAATCGAACTGCTGAACTTGATGGCTAATGGCAGTCAGCCGAAATAGCCTGCAGTACCGCTTTTAACCACTGCACCATCCTGGCTCCCTGTGGAAATGGAGATGAGCATGGCCCCTAGAGTCAACTACAACTAGCGCGAGAACCAAATGTTGACGTACAGATCTGTTGAGCGCTTGCAGATGAGCAAGCTTGTTGCAAGCTTAAAACATCCCTAGAGCATTCAGATATATTTACCTCCAACTTCAGTGTTTGGGGTCACTGCATTTCCCAGCACATAAGATGCAGTGATGAATTATTAGAATCTCAAAGAAATACTTTCAGGAGTTTTTCTGCAGGAGGAGAAGCCAAAAGTTTCCATTCTCAAGCCAACACAGACTTGTAATTCCACATCTGCCAATTAGCATCTCGTTATTTCTTGACTTTATTGAACAAGTGGAATGCAAACCATGCAGGCCGCTCCAGCAAGTTGTCAAAAGCACAGAGGAGAGCATTTGAAATTAACTCGAGAGGATTTCCAGTCTACAACATTTTTGCAGTCATGTGTATAAAATGGTTTTCAAAGGGCATTCTGATGAGCAAGCTACTTGAGTATATAAAGAATGATAATCAATTACAAAGATCATAACTGACTTGGAAAAAGCATTTAAAGAATGCTCAACAGCAGTTCTTCATAAAACAAGAGCAAGGGTCCCAGCTCAATATTCCTCAGGCATTTTTTTTTATTATTGACTTGGATGAAAACCTCACGAAAACTTGAACTAGATGGCTGAAATAATGAAAAATGATCAACCGCTCTTCCAATGTTATCAATGAAAAGCTTTACGTAATAATACTCCTCCAAGAACTCATACCGCCCGCACAACTGACAAGAAGCGATCTACAAAACAAAGAAGAGGAAGATCAAAAAAAGCAGGACAATTAGGTAGGTAAATAAAAAAGTCACGTCTTCTCCAGATATCCAACTTAAGGTCCCAGCAAGACCATGGGAAAAAGACATTCCTGCTGTATCATCCAGGACAAAATATACCTGGGTATACTGTCAGCAAAATATGACGGTTACACTTTAAAAAGCGAGAAAGAAATTTTACATACAGAGTAAACAGAAATGAGACGGAGTCCCGAGGAGTACATGCGACGGTGTGTGGGAAAGACTGGCCAAGAGTATGGATAGATAAGAGACAGCGTAGCCCCCGGATGGATAATGGGCAGGTCAAGAGACGGAGAAGGGATTCTTCCTAATCTCTTTGGAAGTAAAGAAGTCGGGAGAAAGCGGGAGAGAGAAATTCCAGGGTCCGCTGTGGTTGTAAGCCAAAGCCTACCTCTACTTTTCAGACTTGCAAGATTCTGTCCGTGTAGCTCTACAATATGTTAGAGTTAGTTTATCTAGTTGCAATTCCTATCCGGTTTATGCCACAAGGCTGACACATAGGTACTGTAACAGGAAGGGATGAGAAGAGCAAGTCTTTCAATGGGCTTATAAAAATTACAAATAATCTAATAGGTACTAATTACACAGGAGCCTCCTTTAAACCCTTTCAAGAAGTAATGCCAACACAGATGCTTTAGGGAATTCAATTAATCCCTTACTTCAAGCCACTGTGGCGCTTCAAGTAGAATTACTCCATGTCCTGTGGGTACGCCTGTGACACACACCTGTGCATCTTGAGGCAGGCCGGTTTGATGGGAAATAGACGCTAGAGACCGGATGACTGTATTTAAATATTCACTAAAGCTGCTTTGTTTCCCGATGGGGATAGCTTCCTCAACCCTTAATGGCGGCTTTCAATTCACATGGAAGAAGACATTAATCTTGAAAATTAATACTCCTAAGGAATTTTTTTTTTTGTCTAACCTGTACCTTTTAAGGCGCCCACCCTCTGGAATGATCTATCCCCTGCAGTTCGTACTATTTCTGACCTTCCGACCTTCCGCCGTGCCTTGAAGACCCACCTATTCCATCTGGCGGGTCTGTCGTAGCTGTGCCC
>JANHFO010002968.1:63931-77948 GCA_032468095.1 Pareas carinatus | reverse complement strand
GAGATGCCATCTCCAGTCCAGGCACTTCCAACACACACAACCTGAGCCACGGCAACGCGTGGCCGGGTCAGCTAGTTATATATAAACATTGAAGCAGCAATCTGCTCTTGACCCACAAACTCTTGAGTTTGTGTGCTTTGCTATTTCTGCTTCCAGGAAAATTACTGTTACACAAACCCACTGCCCAACAGTTGTACATTTACTGTGATAGTTCTGCACAATTCCAATTATTCACCCTGATGCAAAATATATAGTGACAAGAATTATGAAAAGTATAGACTCTTGCATAAGCCATGAATAATTCTGCTTCTCTTTCTTTTTGGTAGTCAATGAATTCATTGGACGGTCATCAAGGATATGTATACTAGTGACACCATCAGAGTACTGAGCTGTCCTTGGCTGATCTCAACAAAATTAAGCAATGATGGTTTTGATTAAAATTAGAATGGAGAGATCTAGGAGATTTCAGAACTATTGGTTCTGAAAGAAAGAAAAATATCTACAACATTCCAGAAGAAGGCAGTGACAAACCACTTCCATATGGTTGCCATAGAAAATTAGACATTACTCAGGAAATCGCAGTAGTTTGTTCAGTTCAAGAACATCTTCATTTTTTATAGATGATCATTTGCATGGCACATGAAGGATGCCATTGCTGTTCATGTAAGATTAGTATAATGTTCATTTAGCACATCAAATTCACTGTTGTCCCATTTGATTTGGCTCAACTGCAAATTTTAATTTTAACACTCTAAGAGAGAGATTGGATCTCGATCTCTCCCTGCCTTCCTCTCTCCCTCTGGAAGAAGCAGTGGCAAATTACTTCTGGAAATGGTGCTAAGAAAACTTCATGAACTTACTCAGGCAGTTGCCAGAAGTCAGAACTGACTAGAAGACACATACATCTTTGTAGATTTGCATTGTAGGAGTTGTTAAGGCTAAAGCAGTTAATAAACACGAACAAATATTTTTTTTTGGCGTCTTACCAAGGTAAGTCCAACTGAGCAAGTTCATTGCAAGATATTTTGATATGGAATCAAATCTCTAAATACAGTCAAATGTTACTTAAACATTGTTCAGGGCTGTAAGTCATGTTTCCTGGTAGAAGGAAAAATTCAGCAGAAAATGCAGATCAGTTTTAAGTTATTTTACTTTGTTAGGTGAAAAGAGATATCCAATAGCATTTGGGATAAACTTTGCTATATACCATGTTTGCTAGTTTGATTGTAATAGTGCCTGTGAAATCTGCAAAAGGCATCTACTGAGTAAGAAACTCATATTTTCCCTAGGAAGTGGCATCAAAGAGTTCTTTCAAAAATAATTAGCATGCTATCATTATGCTCATTATTGTGTGCATTAATTTGTAGAGCTGGAAAATTGAGAATGGGCCTTAGATGACTTCCTTTTGGTCAGCTGCAAAAGACAGTGTAATGGTTATGTGGGAATGAGGTTGGGAGATAGGAGAAACACCTACTGTACAGTCAGGGGAACAATCTGATTATAGGCAGCTTAGTTTGCAGAAGGAATGTGGGCATGGCAAATGACTCAGTTGGGACCCTCCCTAGCTTCTTGTACTATTAATGTGATGGGAAAGAATGTACTTTCGGAACTACAAGATTGTATTAATATAACCTTACAATAAAGTAGAATTAGTTTATCTGGGTGTACTTCATCTCAAAAGGCTGATATCAGTCTTGCAAATCTGAAAGTAAATTTCTCCCCTGTTGCTTTTCATTTCAAGAAACTAGGAAGAGTCTCTTCAGAGATGTTAGCCATGCCCATGTTCTTGTTTGAGGTTAAGCTACCTCTTATCAGTAATTCCCCTGACTGTGACTCTTCCTCTGGTCTCTCAAGCTCGGTCCTGCATATAGTTATAGGGAGCCATGCAATCTGAGCAAAAAAATGCAGCTGCTTTAAAAGGTTGCAGACAGGTGCTATGTCCTTGGCCCTGTGGTGTCTTTTTTAGCTTCAAATTTAAAGCTCTCTATCAAGAAAATAAAAAATGAAGCCTCAAATGAAAATCAAGACTGCCCAGCTGCTACTGCAGATGGGAAGGTCTTCACTTTTTTAAAAAAGATGTTTCTTTATTCTAAATAACAATTATGAAAGATAAAGGACATTATTTTAATTTAAAAGTTTTCAGTTCACTTGACAGAAAAATCAGCAGATGAGATACTCTGTAAATCTGTATATTAGCAAATGCCGATGTGCATGAATGTTCATCTTAATTTGTATACCCAAGTTTCTTGTATTTAATTACATCTTGGATACTTTGTAAAAATTAATCCTCTAAACCAATTTTTATCTAAAAACAGTGACTCCTTCATTTCTTTATCAACAGTAAGTAGCTTGTGGCTGTTGGTATAGTAGGACTTTAATTATAGATGGGCAAAAGTTCTTAAATACTTGCACAAAATTGATTTTCTTTCTTTCTTCCTTCTCTATAAATGTTTTCTTTATGGTTTCCTTTGAAAATCCATTTCCTATATTCACAGCCCCTAAATCTGTAACTTGGGCATGCACAACTTTTTAAAATCTATTATTTTTTTCACTGTTCAAATTTGAATCCTTGTTGTTATTACACATAGAGTATATGAAATTCTGGCACACTACATTTAAAACACAAGTTATCATGGTTTTTCATGCTTTAGCATTGCATTTGTATTTGAAGTCACCATTAATAAGCTAATTGTAGCATTAAGGTTAGATAAATATTTTACTGAAAAGCAACTAAGCAATGCAAATTCTTAAAATAATGTGTACAAATTGAGGTCTGAGATTTACATATACAATATATCCCCTAAAAACTTTGGATAAAGTCAGAAATCACAAAAAATATCAAATTATAGTATTTAAGATGTAATATACAGAAAATGATCACATACCTATATTCTGTTTTGATTTTCATCCTTGCTAGCTATATATAAGAAAAGAAAGATCATAAATGCATGACATTGTGCTTAATTGGCATTTTAAACAATCAGCAAAAAAGAAAAAAAATCAGCCAGTTTTATATCAGTTCAGAAGTCTAAAAATTAGAGCAATTCATGACTATGGAATTATTGTAGCTCATATGGTGCCCACAGATTATTTATTTATTTATTTATTATTTTAATTTTTATACCACCCTTCTTCTGAAGGACTCAGGGCGGTGTACAGCCGTAATAAAAACATAGCAACGACAGTACTAAAAACCCAATTTAAAAACATTAAATTCCTTGGCTGTCTAAAAGTTAAAATTCCAATTAAAATGTTTAAAACCAAAGTAAGCATAAAAGAGGGCTCAGGACAACCTGGCTTGGGTAAAAAATAAGGTTTTTAGGGCTCAACGGAAGACCCGGAGATCTGGGATAGTCCATATATATCCGGAGGAAGTTCGTGCCAAAGGGTTGGAGCTGCCACAGAGAAGGCTCTCACCCTGGGGGTCGCCAGCTGGCATTGTCTGACTGATAGCACCCTGATGAGGCCCTCTCTGTATGAGCATACTGGCCTGTGGGAGATATTGGCTGGTAGTAGGCATTCCTGCAGATATTTTGGCCCTATGCCATGGAGCGCTTTAAAGGTAATAGCCAAAACCTTGAAGTGCACCCGAAAGACCAGAGATAGCCAGTGCAGCTCATGCAGGAGGGGGTTCACATGGGCACTGCCACCCGCCCCCATAATCCCCCACGTGGCTGCATTCTTGACCATCTGCAGCCTTCGGGTATGGTTCAAGGGGAGCCCCATGTAGAGTGCATTGCAATAGTCTAGTCGAGAAGTGACTAGGGCATGAGTGATCGTACATAGAGAGTCTCAATCAAGAAAGGGCCACAACTGGCGTATCAAGCGAACTTGATAGAAGGCCCCCTGGCCACGGCCGTCATATGATCTTCTAAAGACAGCCGTGAATCCAGGAGGACACCCAGGTTGTGAGCCAGTGTTGGTGACAACTGGCTATAACGGGACACCAGCATCCACAACCACTCGGTCTTGGAAAAGTTGAGCCTGAGCCTGTTCCTCCCCATCCAGACCCGCACTGGGCCATCACCTCCACGGCATCGTTGGGGTGGCTTGGGGTGGAGATGTACAGCTGAGTATCATCAGCATACTGATGACACTCCACCCAAAAGCCACGGATGATCTCACTCAACGGCTTCATATAGATGTTGAACAGGAAGGGTAAGAGAACCGACCCCTGTGGCACCCGAAATACCAGGTGCTTTGAGGTCAACTTCTGCCCTCCTGCCAACACCGTCTGCATCCGGTCAGAGAGGTAGGAGGAGAACCACTGCAAAACAGTGCCTCCTACTCCCAACCCCTCCAACTGGCGCAGCATGATACCATGGTCGATGGTATCAAAAGCCGCCAAGAGGTCTAACGGGACCAGGATAGAGGGGAATGGCATGGTTTTAACTTGGAACTAATTTTCAATTTAAATAGGATATACTAAATGTCCTAGATGAGACAGATATATTCAAATTATCATAGCATTAAAATTCAAGACTGCAGTATCAGTCTCACAGGCTAGATTTAAATTATTATTTCATCTAAAGAGTTATTGTCTAGAAACCTGGGATCATTGTTTGAGATAGTTCAACAAAGAAAATCTGTTTTGGATTTTTACTGCTTTGATTCATAGTATAATTGGTCTTTTCCCCCACAACATGAAGCTTTGATCCCTAGAATGAAAAGTCATGAAGCAGAATCTTGCTTCTCTTTGCTTCACTTCACATAGTAGTAGCAGCATCTCATATGCACAAAAACTCTATTATAGAAGCAAAATGGGTGTTTGAGGCAGACTAGTTCCACCTTTAGTTTTCTACTGAAGTGAAACACTTTGTAGAGACAGAGTGATGATGAACTTGTCAAGATATGCAATCTACTCTTGTCTAGTCCAGAACATCTGAATTGGACACAAATGCCTTTTAAGTTCTGCACCACATTTGCAGACAAAGAAAATCTCAAAAAAGGAAAACAAAACTGTGTTTAACGGCTTATGCAAGGTAAGTATATTGGCATGATATACTTCAATCTCAGTTTCAACAGTAACAGAAGGCAATAGATGTAATTTGCCGAAAAGTAATACATTGAATAAATAATTTGTGGACTAAGCAACAAAGTTGTTCATTTAGATGAGCTTCATTTTTTCTTTCTGTCACATTGTATGAGATCATATTCTAAGACGGGAATTCTTTTCTCATGACGGAATGCTAATTAGAAGTTGGGACATATTTGATCACTATCCAATAACAAGAAAGGGATTATAAAATATGAATGGGATTTATAGGTTTCAGATAAATAGAAATTAGAGAAAGTGTCATACATAAACACAATGGCATTTAATAACCAACCTGTGCTTTATATATTTTAGCTATTTAAGCAATGCTTAAATTAAGAATAGAACATACACTGATCTGGGTCTCTTTCCTTAGCCTGTGTCATTTGCTTTAGCACATATGGTCCCTATTTGTTTATTTATAAAATTTATTCACTGTCCATCTTATCTCAGAATAATTATCTATGATAGATGGAGATGTGTATAATCAACCATTAAACTCAGTATGTACAAGTAATAGCATATAAAATCCGACATTTTTCCCAAAGTATCTTCCCATATAAAATAGTCTTTCATTTTTCTGTTTTTCTCAGCTATCAGTCCTGTTTTCCATGCTTACCTTATTGTTATGAGTGACGGAGTGCTGCTATTCCACTTGTCCTGACACCCCTTTTCTATTTACAGATCTTATCTTCACTTCTTTCCCAAAAAATTAAAGAGCAAATCCTGGGTGGGTGGAAATACAGAAGAATTTTTCAGCACAGAACTAGTAGTAATTGGTGTAAAACCTGATAATATCAATAATTCATGGCATGGGCCCACAGCCTGCCCCTCTTCCAGTTATGCACAAAAGATTTTTCAAGGCCAATTCATACAAAGGATAAATTATAAATGGAAAGTGTCAAATGCTGAATTGCTGTAGTTAAAGGGGATGGAAAGATCTGATATGCCTTACTTAATTTTTTTCCTAAACATTTAATATCCTTCTGCTTTACAAATTTATGGGTCTTAGCTTCATGTTTTGTAATCAAAGACTAAAAAATGCCTCTTATTCTTGTATACAAAATGTCAGGTTTGATTTAATCCCATTTTTGAAGTCATACCTGGCTAACCGTACCTATTATTTCAGCAAAGACTACAGTCATGCTCTCCATAAGTAATATAAGCTTCAGATAAGAATACATACCACTGCAGTTGCCTATGAGCTATATAAATGTCAAATGCAGCGTGACATGAATATTACAGTACATTCACCAACTTTCCCATTTTTTTTGCCCTGGAAATTAAAATCCTGTGGTATTGCTATTATTTATATTAGGTCTTTTCTGGAATTCGTGTATTCCTAATTCATTTAGGTGCATGTTGCTAAATGCTAGAAAAAATGAAATAATCATAACACTTAAAGAATGCATATAGATGGTAGCTCAGCATAATAGAGTGGGTGTATGATCTATGAGCTAATATACAGAAAAAAATGGAAACTACAGAAAGAATGGAAACTAGATTATCATATGTCTTAATTCCATGGCTGAGTTTTTAACATAGTCCTTAGATAGCCTGTACATCATGCCACCATTTGCTAGAGTTGATCACTTTGTTCCCAACCCGCAACTCCCCATGTTCTGCTGTGCTGCCTCATTGAGCCAGATGGATGTTTCTGGGAAGAATGAGCAAAGAATGCTGGAAAACATGTCAAGAGTATATAAAGCAAGCAGAATCAACCAAGGTGTAAAGGTCATCCCAGCTGTCCAGCTAAAGCAGGCAGGTATATTTATTAGACAGCAGCAATATATGAAGATGTTGGAGGCAAATGACCATATCAGAAACTGCAATTGATCCAGAATGCAGACGCGCGAGCCGTTGTGAATGTACCTAGGTACACCCACATTACACCAATTCTCTGAGAGCTGCACTGGCTCCCTGTTGGTCTCTGGGCACAATTCAAGGTGTTGGTTATCACCTTTAAATCCCTACATGGTGAGATCTGGCCATGAATGATGTGTGAGTGTATTTTAACGCTTTTAAAATGTCTTTTAAATATTTTTTAATGTTGCTTTGTTGTGAGCCGCCTTGAGTCCTAGGAAAGGGGTGGCAAATATACAAATATAACAAATAAAGAAATAAATAAATATTAGTAATAATAATACAGATATCAGTTCATACTGGAAAGGAAAAGGAAATAATAAGCCACTCTTCTATTTTCAAAAAAAACAAAAAACCACATGGATAGACAATACTGTGATTGATGATCTACTTATTGGAGGTCTCTCAGGTCAGAGAACAATCAACATGTTAATGAACATCATTGATGGTGAATCAAGAAGACTGACATATGAAATTTTAAACAAATTGTTAAGTATGAATGTGAAAAAAGACCAAGAAATAGAAGAAACCAAACCAAACTGAATTACAAAAAATAAATAAATGGAAATTGCCAAGAAGAGGAAGAAAGCTAAAATAAAACAAAACAAAAATAAAATGAAGACAAAGATCTCAGAAAGGACTGAACATCAGAGACAGATATTACAAGAGGCAACAAACAGTATTATAATGGTATCTGTAAAGGTATGGAAACAGAACAGAAAAACGAAGAAAGTCTTCCAAAACTCAGAAAAAATATTTCAACCTCAATCTGATATGCTAAAAGATCTCGCTAGAGAGACAGTAAATGATTTAAGGAAGATCAAAACAAAAAAAGGAGTATACTAAAACTATATAGTAGAAAATATATACAAGAAATATTAGAATATGTTCTCTACTTACAAGAATGAATTTATATCAGCAATTTAAAGAAATTGATGGAATGATTACAGAAATATGGCAAGCAATAAAAGAAGGCTCAATAAACTGTGTACAAACTATGTTAGCAAATAAATAGTTGCTACACTCAGTGGCCAAGGGCCTGGAAGAGACGAGTCCAATAGTAAAGAAAGGAGATGCAACAGATTGGGCAAACTATCACACAATAACCTTAAATTTCACATAGAAGTAAAGTAATGCTTAAGATCATTTGATATAGATTGGAGCCCTACACGGAAAGGAAATGCCAGATGTTCATTTTGGAAAAAGCAGAAGAATATGAGACATTATTGCTGATGCATGCTGGATAATAAAGTCAAAGAATAAAGAGAAGTTAATATGCATTTCATTGATTACAGAAAGGCCTTTTATTGACTATATGAAGCTGTGGAATGTCATTAGGAAAATGCCCCACAACATCTCATTGCCTTCAATGTTAATCCTATACACAGAACGAGAACCCAGTTCAGGACAAATATGGTGAGATGCACTGCTTCAGGTAGATTTGTAAAAAGGAGACAATGCAGTATGCTTTCTCATTGTTTATTCCTCCTATATATTGAGTATATATTTAGGGAGACTAGATTGGAATTAGATTAACATGGATTTAAAATTTGAAGAAGAAACATCAATTCCTTCACTATGCTGGTAGCTGAAACCACATATTGTTTTATATGTTTTTAAAGTGATGTGTTTTGTTGTACTTGTTTTGTAAATGTTTTTATATGGCTGTACACCGCCCTGAGTCCCTTCAGGGAGAAGGGCGGTATAAAAATCTAATCAAATCAAATCAAATCAAATCACAATATACTGCATCTGTAAGCTGTATTAATGAAAACTAAAGAAGCATATGACAATTTTGGGGGGGCTAAGATCTATATATATAAAAAATTAGGCGCGTTTGTGTCTGGTAAGTAATCCCGGAAAGTACTGAATCGATTGGGTTCCGACTTTCCGGGATGGTCGGCATACCCTATGAGCGGGTTCCGGCCTACTACTTACCTCGCCATATGTCCGGGACGGTCACCCAGACAGCCGCAAAAGACGTGCCGGGCGCCCACTGGCGCTACCGCCCGCTGACCGCCCGCGCGCCTGCGCACGAAGCCAAGGCCGGGCGGAACGCGGAAGGGCTTCCAGCCGCTCTCGCCAGTGCGCCTGCGTGGCGTGGCGGGGAATTGCTTCGCCGCAGGGCGTGGCGGGGCAGGGAATTGCTTTGACGCAGGGCGCGGCGGGGCCGGAAATTGCTTCGACGCCGGCCGCGGTGGGGCCGGAGGTTGCTTCGCTGCCAGGCGCGGCGGGGCCGGGAATGGCTTCGCCGCCGGGACCGGAGGGGGCAGGAATGGCTCCGCCGCCGCCGGGGACGGCAACGGGAATTGCTTCGCCACCGGGACCAAAGGGGGCGGGAATGGCTCCGCCGCCGGCGGGGACGGCAACGGAGCCGGGCGGCCCGCCACAAACTGAGCCACGGCAACACGTGGCCGGGTCAGCTAGTTTTATAAATAAATAAATCCTAAAATCTTTGAATCCCCCCCAGAAATCTTCAGCATCTTTAAAAAGGCATCCATAGTTCTCCCAGATTAAATAGAGAATGAAAAATAAATTAAAATTTGCTCTGAGAGTGAGATGGGCAGTTTCTAAATTCAATGAATAAATAAAAGACTAATCTTTAATAGAGTCACCAGATTTTCCTCCTGGGATTTGGTATTCACATGAGATTTTGAAGGTCTTATTTTCTATTTATTTTGGGAAGGGCTAAAGGCTATTACCAAGATATTCAAGACACACTATTTAACTGATTAAATTTGTATGCTGCCCATCTCACTCTGCAAAGCAACCATTATAGCAATCATGAAATTATTTTATCACCAGTGATGAAATTATAGAATTTTCTGCCTCTGCTCCCTCAAATAACCTGTCTAGTATTTTACTTTGGAGGAGTTGAAAGTTGACACTATACCTCACGTAGCAGAAATCTTTGATCTAGACCCTATATCTCAAACACCAGACCCACGGGCCACATCCGGCCCGTGGCCTGTATCAATCCAGCTCGCGATGAGCTTGGGTATGTCACAGTTGGTTCACAGAGACCACAGGAGGCCTCTGGAAGGCCCTTGGTGACTATGGGGGAGCCACGGCAGCTGCAGAGTGGAGTGGGTGGCACTGATGGCCACAAGGGGGTGCAGGGGGCACCAACAGCTGTGGGGTGTGTGTGAGGAGGGTGTGGGAGGGAAGCTGGGAGGGAACCCCTCATCCCCCGCAGCGACAGTTAAAGTGACCCACAATGAAATTCAGTTTGACACTCCTGGTCTAGACTTATTGAATCATATAACTAAGCACAGTCTAATGTTAAGATTTGGAGGTGGATGGTTTGAGGTTGAAGGAAAGAAACAAGTTAGATCAAGAGGGGAGAGATGGGGGCACAACAATGTAGGCCACTTCTGCTAAAGATATTGATTCCTTGGGATGTATTTTCTGCCCTAATGGAAGGCTCAAAAAAGCTTGAGCCCAGGATGTTTTGTTCTCTTTTTTCATTTTAACATTTAGCCTTGAACAGTTCAGTAATCTATGCCAAAGATAGAATTCAGGGCAGATTAGAATTGAATGAGCTAGAAAGTACCTCTGAAAGATATTAAATGTATTCACACAATCTACTCAACCTACATACTGAATTATTCAGCTATGGGTTTGCACAAGACACTAAGCTACCAGAATCAGAATTTGTTTTGCCGAGTGTGTCAGGACACACAAGGAAATTGTCTCCGGTGTACATGCTCTATACCTACATACATACAATAAACAAGTTGTGATTACAATCAAAGATGCATTCATAGTCATTAAGTGCATTCATCTTGTCAAGTACATGTAAGCTGCAATCGACAAATCGTGATCTTAATCATGAATGTAACCACAATCATAAGTACATTCATCATGGCATCATGTTATAAAGTTCAATCATCATGTTACAGAATACATTATATCATGTCACAAAACACAATTCTCATTAACAGTGTCGTGTAAGTCAGCCATTTAGCAGGTTGATGACATGAGGGAAGAAACTATCCTTGTGTCTAGTTGTTTTGGTTTGCAATGCCGTGTAGCGGCGTCCAGAAGGAAGCAGTTGAAATAGATTAAGTCCAGAGTGTGAGGAGTCCATAATTATTTTCATCATTCTCTTTTTGGCTCTTTCAGTGTGCAGGTCTTTAATGGAGGAGAGTTTTGTAACAATTATTTTTTCTGCAGTTTTAAGTATTCTTTGAAGCCTGTGTTTATCGTATTTGGTTGCATTGCCAAATCAGACAATTATTGAGGTGCAGATTACAGACTCAATGATTCCTTTGTAGAATTGTGTCAGCAGTTACTTGGGCAGTCGGAACTTTCTGAGATTGACAGTGAATTAAATGAGTAAGATTCTAAGTAACCAAACTAGTGAATGATGGGAGTACTAAATATATTTCTCTCTTTTCAACTTTCTTGTTTGTAATTGAATTTCAGTGTTCTTTGCCTATAATTGAGGAGATTTTAGAGTTGACATTTTATTTCACCTTTATTAACAGCATTAGGTAACAGGCAATCCTATCTATTGGTGAGAACACTATATTCAGGTAGTCTGTACCCAATTGTAAGGTACAGGTAAGGTAGTTGTTAAGTCAGTTTTTTCTCATTTATGACTTTTTTTTGGCCACCATTGTTGACTCATTGCAGTTGTTAAGTTAGTAACATGGTTGTTAAGTGAATCTGACTTCCCCCATTGACTTTGCTTGTCAGAAGTTAAAAAACTATCACATGACTCCGAAACTTTGCAACCGTCATAACTATGAATCAGTTGCCAAGCATCCAAATTTTGATCACGTGACCATGAGGATGTTGCAACGGTCATAACTGTGAAAATGGTCCTAAATCACTTTTTTCAGGGCCATTGTAACTTTGAACAGTCACTGAATGAACTGTTGTAAGTCGAGCAATGTGTAATGTGTGTCTCTGCTCCCTTGCCACAAATTTTCTAGCTCCTTCTAGTTCATTCACAGCCTTGATTTTCTATTCATTAGTCAGAGAACAAATCTCTGAAATTCCACTTCTCTTGTGTGAAACTGAGGATCCAGGAGTCAAGCTGTATCCTTCCTGTGAATAGCAGAGTGTGTGCCTCGAAGTTTAAAAACAATGAGCAGAACGGCTGAATATATGCCAAAGCTTGCACAAAGCCATGAGTCCCATATTCAAGCAGTCAGTGTCAAAATGATAACATGTCTATTTCTCCCCATGAATAAAGAAGAAAATCCTTCCCCCACCCCATGGAGGAGACAAGTGTCGGAGAATTAGAAGATGCGTCAAGCTCCCTTAGATGAATCAGTCGCATTCTTTCGGCAGGAATGTGCAGTCAGAACATATTATAAGAAGAAGCCACACGCCAGCATGTAACTTGTGAGATTTATAGTGTTTTCTTTTAATTTGTCCCAGGTCCTGATACTTGTCAGAAATGCTTATCAAGCAGACTGAAAATTGAGAGCAATATTTAGCATGGGTTGCTACGTGCTCCACATCATCTCTGTGCAGAAAGAGACAAGAGCAGCCTAATTGGCCAATCCGAGAAAGAGGGAGAGAGGAGGGGAGAGAGGGAAGGAGGGAGGGAGAGAGAGAGAAAGAGGGAGGGAGGGAGAGAGAGAGAACTTATATATTAGGATACCTGAACTACTAACAGCGGTATTCGGTAGTCAAAATAAAAGGAAAATAAGGAAGAATTGGAAGAATATGAGATTTAAACTGATGAATAAGATATATATTTAGAATTGTATTGATGAAAACTCAATTAGATAATGTGACTGCTTTTACTTTTATTATGGAGAATATTGTGCTAAGGATATCATTTATACTTTAAAAAAAAGAAAATTTCTTTTCGTAAGGAAAGAATGTAGTCGATGAATAAGATGCACACCTAAAAAGTATGTTTTGATGGAAATTAGGTTATGTTAATTAATGCAGAAAACAATAAAAAATTTCAACCTAAGCCAGTTGTTAAATAGGTTTTGCCCCATTCTATGACCTTCTTTGCCACAGTTGTTAAGTGAGTCACTTCAGTTGTTAAGTGAGTCACTTCAGTTGTTAAGTGAGTCACTTCAGTTGTTAAGTGAATCACTTCAGTTGTTAAGTGAATCACTTCAGTTGTTAAGTGAATCACTTCAGTTGTTAAGTGAATCATGCAGTTATTAAGCGAATCTGGCTTTCCCCATTGACTATGCTTGTAGAAAGCCATCTGGGAAGGTTGCAAATGGAGATCACGTGACCCACCCACCCCCAGACAGTGGCACTGTCATAAATACGTACTAGGTGACCAAACACCAAAGTTTTGATCACTTGACCATGGGGATGTCGCAATGGTTGTAGGTGTGAAAACTGGCCATGCCGCTCCCCCACCAATTTCTGTGGCCGAATTCCAAACATGCCACAAACCAGGGGTTGGAGACCCCTGTTCTATTGGATGCTGAGCAAGATGGCTTCCGCTGTTTCTTTAAAACCTGTGATTTTTGCAATGTATTTATTAATTAAACCAATTTACATAGTGATCCATCTCATAAACAAGCGACTCTGGGTGGCATACGAGAGCGCAATGTATACAACCACCACCTTCTGCAAGTGGTCCTTATTTACTGCCGGCTTCATATAGTGGCCGTTTGCAGTCAAGGTAGTGATGAAAAAGTAACTCTGTGACCAGACCTCACATTTAGAACCCTTGCAGGTCTGCAAAGCAAAGGAAAACCGAAGGACGATCATAAAGCCTGGCTGTAGCCGTTTTGCTTAACGACTGAGTTGCTGGTCCCTCACTGAATGAGGATTATCTGTAGCTGGCAAAATCTATTGGCTCTAAACAGGATTTCTACAGAAGCAAATAAACCATTGTCCTTTCTAAGGCTAATTCTGGATCCATCTAATCCATTGTATATAAACAGAGAGCAAGGCCCACTCCCTTCTAGAACTGATGATGTTGCCTAGTTGGATAATGAAACATCTGTAAGAAAATAACCCAAGTTCACAGAGTACCAAGGACCCCACAGTTGAACCCTGAGCTAGAAATATTGTCTTCTATTGGTAAAATGAGTTTTCTTTCATAATCAGAGAATAAGAGTTAATTGTAATTGTATTTATTTTTCTGATAAAATATACCCGAAGCTTCTATTTCGTTCTTTTCCT
>JANHFO010002968.1:4114-14852 GCA_032468095.1 Pareas carinatus | reverse complement strand
GGGTGGCCTGGGGTGGAGATGTACAGCTGAGTATCATCAGTGGACTGATGACACTCCACCCCAAAGCCATGGATGATCTCACTCAGCAGCTTCATGTAGATGTTGAACAGGAGGGGTGAGAGAACCAACCCCTGTGGCACCCCACTTATCAGGTGCCTCGGGGTCGAACTCTGCCCTCCTGCCAGCACCGTCTGCGTCCAGTCAGAGAGGTAGGAGGAGAACCAAAACAGTGCCTCTCACTCCCAACCCCTCCAACCGGTGCAGCATGATACCATGGTCGATGACATCAAAAGCTGCTGAGAGGTCTAACAGAACCAGGATAGAGGAACATCCCCTATACGGGGCATGATTTTGAACTGCTAGGTGGGAAGGAACTGGGACAAGCAACGGGAGCACACCCTGTTGTGTGGCACTCATGTCTCAAATCTTTCCAGCTGACAAACTCAGTGTGTCCCCTAATGTATACTTGAAAGATATTGAGCATTGTTTTTTTTTCTCAGTATTAGCTGTATTATTTTAAAGTGTATGTGTGTGTGTGAGAGAGAAAGACAAATATGGAGAAAAGGAAACAATGCTTAACATCTTTCAAGTTATGTGTCCTCCAATTGAGTTGAGTATACAACTTCTAAAATGTTATCATGATGACTGGAAACTCTCACGATTTACAGCCTGCATATAGAGAATCTCCAAAATATGTACCAAGATAACTATTAAAGTGATAAATATGTTTGGTATATTTTATTATTTGTTTGTTAATTTTGTACCATATTCTTTGTTTCTTCCCAGCGCTCAAGATGTACATAGCACTCGCTCTTTCATTCCTCCCTGCCACAACTGTAACTTTATGAAATAGATTGGGCTATAATAACAGATTGTGTGGTATAATGATTAAGAATCATATATAAAGAGTTTTATCTCTGAGGTGAAGCTTAATTTTCCATTCTTTATTAGATCAGAAAGATGATTGACAAGTTAAGAGGAATAAGGTATAAAATAATAATAAAGAAACTTGACATTGACATAATTTTCTATTCTTATGATGTATTTTTAAAGGTACAAGCTTCATCTTAGATGTTTATGTGATTTTGTTTCACCTCTATATTATATTATTCTGATTTCTGGTAGAAATGTACAGACATGGTTAAAGTAATTTGAGGAAGAGGGCTGATCTAGGCTTTCAAAATGGTCCTCACCCAAAATGGCCTGGTAAAAGTTGACTCATTTCAGCCTAGTTCAGTTGTGAGATTTGAAGTCTGATACACAATTCTGACTCCCACAATCTGGCACACAAAAAAAATGTAAACAGCTTTAATATGTTGTTTTCCAGCAGAATGGATCAAATATACATAGACATTTTAGAAGAGATTAATTAAATGGAGATTTTAGGTACAGCTTCTGAAAAATCTGTTTATAAGAAAGGAAGGAAACAAATTTTCTTCTTTACTTAGAATTTGATGGAATTAGTAGTGATAAAAATTCTTATAACGGAGAACGTGCTTTCCAAATTTCGGGCAGATATATTTTGAGAACTTTGTGCAAAGTGAAAGGATATTTTTAAGGTATAATAATATATTTTTGCTGAAAGAATAAAACTGATGATCTCTTTGGTCTTTGTCAATAGTCAAATCAGTTAAGTAATCCCTGGTTTTCTCAAGTCATGAAAAAACAGTAAATCATTGGACAACAGTAAGGTGAATGTTCAAGATTTCTAGAATCCTCACAAAATATTATGACTGGAGAAATTCAGATTTTAGAAAGACTCTCTCATTTAACCTCATTCACCCCCTCAACATTATATTTTATATTAAACATATTTTCTTTCCACAGCTCTTCCCAAATAGTCTCTTAAACATTGTTTTATAGAACAAATAGTTCTTTATAAATTATTCTACAGAACTCTGAAGAAACAAATTGGGATCATAATTTTGCTGAAACCCTTAACTAAAATGAAGCAGGTTCACAACTGGGTTTTGGCCAGACTAGATGTGCGTTTCTAGTTTAGAGCCTGTCATTTATTATTCTAAAACACAAGATAGAAACTGCTTGAGCTATAGGGATGCAATTCTCATGTATGTCCAAATGTGTCAAAATCTTGGACTTTGAATTTCACATAGAATTATTTTTGCCTGGAGCATTTCAGTGGAAGTATCATCAAAGTTAGAAGACCCAAAATTTCTTACCTGATACAGTTACTTTAAAGTGAAAAGATCATAGATATCATTTGATTTATACACTTTCCTTGAAGTTACAAAACCAAAAGCTTTCCACTGTATCAGTTTTTCATTATTTGTGTTGTTCTGCTATGCCATGAAATGTTGAAATATAACATCTCATACCTATCAGACTAATAGCACCATGATCTTAACATCTCCTCTTTTATCCTCCAAAGAATTCTAAGACTAGACCTTGCCTTTATGTACCCATACTTTCTTAATCCAGTACATCAATCTGATGGAAAAGACTGTCTCCCTTCAAACTGAAACTGCAATAAATCAATTAATCACAAAAAGGGGTTCTGCACTCCTTAGTATATCTTGGATTATTTTGATACACTTAAATCTATGCGGTCTCATGAAAAATAACACTCCCCTTATTCAAAGTATTTTATTTTTATTGGAAAGGAAATGAAGGGCATTATCTACTTATGACACTTTTTATTACCGATTTTATTAGCAAGCTATTTACAAAAGAATTTGTATTCAAAATTGTTTAGTATTGTGTGATAACAGTAAATTAATTACCAAACCAAATCTACTTGCCTAAGTTGTTCATTTGGCATAAAGGGTTTTACTTAACTATTGTAGGAAGTTTTTTTTTATTTCTCCATTTCCTTCCATGCTTTAGTATTACTTTTATGATGCTGAAAATACTTATTGTCTGTGGAAAGACAATAACTTGTTTAGATACCAAACCTTTTTCTTAATAGAACAAAGACAAAGAGTTTACTACATTTTATTCATTTTAATATCTTAAAGAGAATTGCAGGCGAACAGAGGGATTTGACTGTATTTGAAAACCTTATAATACATACTACCAAGAATCAGTTTGGTACATTTATAAACTGCTATTGAAATATAATCCAGAATGCATATTTTATTTTTATTGGGAAAGACCTAATCAAATTATGAGAATATGTTCAATACTATGTGTATTTAAAAATAAATTTGATGCAATTCTATTTGGAAACCATTCTTGGATTATAAAGTTATATATGATTTTGTGCCACATCAGAGATTTCAGTTTTCTTTCCAATAGAATCATTTTTATACTTGATTTATAATTCTTGGTATTGAATTATTGTATTATTATTATTTTTTGTCTTCATGTTAGTCTTGACTCTTGGCAACATCCTGGAGCAGTTCATGCAGTTTTCTTTGTAAGGTTTCAGAAGTGGTTTCTCATTGCCTTTTTTCTAGGTCTGAGAAATGTGATGACTCAAAGTTATTCTAGATCCTATCTCCATTGTTCCTTTGCTTTCCTTATCTTGAATTAACAGCGCCCACCTGAAATGGTACATATAAGAGTCACATACAATGGAAAATTCATGTCCAGGAGCTCTTTCAGTCTGAGAAGCTACTGAGTATCATTAAAGATGCAACATAGAGATTTTGTTTTGACAGATTTCTCATAAGGTGTCTATCATCTTACTATCTTGACTCTATTTCACACTCTAAAACTGAATTCACTCAAAACAGTGGAAATGATTTTAGACTGATTTTAGAAGAAACCAGTCTATACTATCACCTTTACAATATCAAACAACACTGTATCAACAATAGAGTCCTTCAAATTTCTCGGCTCTGCAATATCTCAAGATCTAAAATGGTCAGTCAACATCAAAGATGTCATTAAAAAAGCTCAACAAAGGCTGGTTCTTTCTGAGACAACTCAGAAAGAAACTGCAGAAAAAAGAATTACTACAAAACTCGCTTCCATTGAAGACCTATGCACCAGGTGAGCCAAAAAGAGAGTGGTGAAAATAATTATAGACCCCTCACACCCTGAACATAATCTGTTTCAACTTCTTCCCTTCGGATTGCACTACACAACATTGCAAACCAAAACAACTAGACATAAGGACAGTTTCTTCCCTCATTTCATCCAGGTTGTTTTGTATTGAGGTTTCCTGCTTAGTCATACTACAGTTGGTAAATTCGGAGGAGGCCAGAAACCTCATCTACGACCCTGAAAAAGAGTGGGAACAATGGAGGGAGTCTTATTGGTTGAGAGCCTAGGCTCCAAGTACTATATATATATAGCTCTTGCACAGTTTACTTTCAGTCTTGCAATGTAGCTGTTACAAAATTATCTGTTAATAAACTGTTTCTGTTTTTATGACCGTGTATTCGATGTCTAACCGAACTGAGAACTTAACACAGGTCATGGTTGCCCCAAAGGTGCTTTTGCAAAAGCCAACTGGACTTTGTTTTTCCTTTTACGAAGGTCCAGTTAGGATAGACACAAGTTCTGAGGGCTTCCTTGACATGTTTTAGTTCTTTTTCATTTCCATCTTTCCATGTAGGCAAACTTTCAGCCTGGTGGTGTAGGGTTCTCACTCCCATTTTGTGTTCCAGTGGGTGGTGAGAATCAAAATGTAGATATTGATCTCTGTGTGTGGGTTTTCTGTAAATTTCAAAGTCTTCTGTAAGCTTCAAAGTTCAGTTGCCTTTTGAAAAAACACTATTAAGAGTTTGGGTTATTTAAATCTTGGTCAGCCAACTAATTTGAGCTTCTTATTATGGCTTGGGAAGAGCAGAAAAATTTCAAAATGTTAAGGTGAATTATATACTCAACATTTTGAACTGAGTAAGGTTTATTGACTGGGCTAGGCAGAAAATGAAATTACTTTGTTATGATGGAAAAGAGACACATTTGCTCTGAATTTGCAATTGTGTTTGCTTTCTGCTTATGAACTAGTTCTCTGTCGACATAATGGAAGGACTGATCAATATTACTCTGTACAGTCAAGAATTGATGCTGTATTAAACATTGAGCTGTTTTTCTGTATGCATTGTAATATGTTTTGGTCCTTTTTGTTCTTTATATTTTCTATTTTTCCTTTTTGTACCTTTTCCCACTTTATTTTTGAATGAAGCATGTAAAATGATTTTTAAGACATATCTCTTTTGCTATTGATCAATAGCCTCATGAACTTATTTATTATTATCTTTAACCTGTGGTTTTACATTTTTAACATCCTGGTTTTGTTTTTAATTTTTGCCAGCCACTGTGTATGAAATAAATGAATAACTCCTGATTGGAAAGAGAAAGGAAAACAAGCAGTGTTCTTTGGACTCCAGAAAATGGAATCGGCTTGCTCGTGTCATCATCTCTGAAGGCTGGAAACATCACGCTGGTACTATATTGTTATAAATTGTTTCCATTTAGGTGTAGTTTAGGTGTAATTGTATAAATGCTACGTGCTTTTGGTTGGAAGTCAGTCCAGTTGGGTTGAGGTCTGAACCTCAAGCTCAGATATATCTTTCTTCTTGTTCTATTTTATTTATTTATTTATTTATTTTTTCAGGGAACAGAATGATTTTTCATCACATGATGCTGAAGATGGTGTAAATATCATAGTGCAAAGACAGATTGTAAGTCACTTTTTTCAGAGACTTTGTAGTTTTAAACCTGATGGTGACTTTTATTCACAATATATTCAGAATATTTTATATTGATTGTTTCCCAGAGAAACAAGCACTGAGAGATATCTGAGTGAAAGCATTCAAAACCGCTCAGTGGTTTAATACTACAGGTTAATTTTTTAAAAAGAATAGAGTAATTATGACTTTTTCATATTTATTCTGGATAGAAAATTATCTCCTTCATTAGCAACCTCATTTGAAATTTTTCATACTTTGATTTGCTCATAATATTGTCAATGCTGCCTATAATAGGAATTTCACATTGTATTACATAAGCATACAATTTAAATTTGTGTGCCTGTGTGTATGTTTCCTGTGATAGTCAATCAATAAGAATTCTGGACATGTCCTATCTCATAAAGAATGTGTAAGTTCAAAAGCTTATCAGTGTTTAAAAGTTACCTCATTTAATCTCAGCTTTTCATTGTACTTGGCCAATATAACTACTAACACTCCAATTTTAGCCAGTAGTGAATTATATTTCTGAAAAACATTTTCAAAGTTCAAGAGGAAAAATATGATCTGAATTAAATGCTAAAAAGACAGAAGACTGAAGTGCTGGGCTTACTAATCTTGTTCTCTTTTATTTTGGGTGAGTCATCAGAACCAATATCTTACAAGGGAAAGAGAAGGGAAAAGGGCAGATGTATAAATCAGAATTTATTGGCCAAGTGTGTATGGAAACACAAGGAATTTGTTTCCGGTATACATGCTCTATAGCTACATATACAATAAACAAACTGTGATTACAATCATAAAATGCATTCATAATCATAAAGTACATTCATCTTGTCATGTACATATAAGCTGCAATTGACAAACTGTGATCATGAATACAATTTACAATCATAAAGTACATTCATCAAAAGAGAAACTTGCATAGGCCAATATGATGTAAGCTCAAGGTTCATATAATTTTTCTTCACTTCTGTAGGGTTAAGTGTACAGCACACTGCCACCCCCCACCATCTTATGCCTGATTATATTACCTTCAGTCACATATCAAGTTGATTATATTACCTTCAGTCACATACCAAGAGATTAGATTACCAAGAGGTAACACCACACGTACACAATGAAGAATGTGTTTCCATTCCCTCTTCCTCTATTGACCCTACACCCTGACAGACTGAGATAAAAGATTAAGTTAGAAGTACACCTCAGCTAAAATTCAAACCAACTGATCCCTTTCCTTGCATCTGACCTTTTCCCTATGTGCTGGCTCAGCACAAGGATTCATGTATAAAAGGAGAAATGAAATTGAGCAAAGAGATGCTTTTTCTTGCAACAATCCTGAAGCCTCTTGCGTGATTATTGAATCTCAACACACTTCAATGAAAGAGGTGAAATATTAAATTAGCCTTCCCAACCAAATACCTCTAAGATGCTTTGAATTATAAATATTGGAGATAAAAGACTAGGAAAACTATGTTTCTTTTGCTGCTGTTGACCACTCATGTATTTTAATTTAAAGAGAAACAACAATGTTGGAAATCAACTCCAATTATGTACATCAATCTCCTGTCATTCCCAATCATACCTTTTATCTTTAACTATTTTTTCCCCATTTAACTACTGGATTTTGAATCACTGGTCTCATAACATTTTAAAGATTAAGAAATGTAGACTGGTGTGAATGTGGGAAGAAGTCTGAAATAAAACTTCGTGTCCTAGGACACGACAAATGTAATGATTGTGGAGTTATTGCTCTCCTTATGGTGTCCTGAATGCTGTAAATCCAGTTTTGGTCACCAAGATGTAAAAAAGATGTTGAGATTCTAGAAAGAGTAAAGAGAAGAGCAACAAAGATGATTAGGGAACTAGAGGCTAAACCATATAAAGACTAGTTGCTGGAATTGGGTATATTTAAATTAATGAAAAGAAGGACTAGGGGTGGCATGATAATAGTGTCCCAATATCTAAGGGACAGACACAAAGAAGAGAGGGTCAAGCTGTTCTCCAAAGCAGCTGAGAGCAGACCAAGAAGCAATGAACAGAAACTAATCAAGAAGAGAACCAACCTAGAAATAAGGATAAATTTTCTGATAGCTAGAACAATTAATCAGTGGAAAGACTTGGCTCCAGAAGTTGTGGGAGCTCCAACACTGTAAGTTTTTAAGAAGAGATTGGACAGTCATTTGTCTGAAATGGTAGAGGATTTCCTGCCTAGCAGATGGTTGGACTAGAAAACTTCCAAGGTTGCTTTCACCTCTGTTATTTTGTTCTGTTCTGTAAATCTGTTTAGGACAGGAGTAAGCAACCTTTACCATCATTCTGAGATAAAACCTTGGAGTACCATCTTCTGGCCATGATTGCAAAACATTGATGGCACAAGCTTTCTATCAATGTTTGAAATGCAGAATAAAACTAGATTTCTATCTTAGATATATCTAGTTTCTACACAATTCCCAACAGAATCATGACTTCTAAAACTGACTGACTAATAGGGAAATATAGCAGTGAACTATTTTGATTATTCATATAGTACGATTGATTGGTACTACATTCTAATCTGCCATTTCAGCCTTCAAAAAGTCCTTAAAATAATTTTCCCTGCTGTACTGCATTACACGATATATTGTACTATATATTAATAGAATGACTTTCTCCCAAGCTCATCTTTTTTATTCATACTAAATACAAAATGAACCAGCATTCTGAAATAATTTACGTTAGAAATAAATATTATAATACAAAATGAAATAATAGGACAATGTTGAATAATAGAAAGTTCTTCCATGCATTATTTAAAAATGGTAACATGAATGATTTAGACATAACTTTTATAAGTGGGTAGAAAGAACAGCATATCCATGTAATGGAACAAATATGAGCAGTTCCAAACTGAAAGGCTCAATGGAATTCAAAATATTATTATTGTAGAACAGGGTTTCCCAAACTGTCAGTTGTACCTCTCTTGAGGAGATGCAGACAGAGTATAGGGATGGTGAAAATAACCTTTTAGAATTATTAGAATTAGAGTTAGACATTCTAATTCTAATTCTAATAATTCTATCTCCAGTTGGAGTTGGAGATAGAATTATTAGAATTAGAATTAGAATGTATTCACTAAACGTTTCTGGACACACAAGAAATATATCTCTGGTGTACATTATTATTATTATTATTATTATTATTATTATTATTATTATTTATTAAATTTCTATACCACTCTTCTCCCCAAAGGGACCCAGGGCGGTGTACAGTCAATAAAAAGCATTCAAGTACAACCATTTAAAAAACACAATTAAAACAAAATATTATACATGGCTGAGAAATTTAAAACAACCAAATGCTAAAACCAATTTAAGAACTAAATTACAAAATTTAAAATTCAAATATTAAAAGTTTTGTAGGAGTGTGTGTGACTAGACCAAACCGGCCTGAGCAAAAAGATAAATTTTTACGGCACAGCGAAAAGCACGGAGGTCAGAAATAACATGAATCTCTGGGGGGAGGTCATTCCAGAGGTGGGTGCTGTCCCAAAAAAGGCTCTCCCCCTGGGGGTCACCAGCCAGCATTGTCTGGCCGACGGCACTCTGAGGAGGCCCTCTCTGTGGGAGTGTACAGGTCGCTGGGAGGTATTTGCTGGTAGAACACGGTCCTGTAAATATCTGGGTCCTAAGCCATGCTGTATATGTACATGTTGCAATACATGTATTGTAACAATAAATCCACCTTTTCAAATGTTCATTGTATTATTTTCATTGTTCATTTATGTTCATATTGGTATTTCAAATTTTAGGGTACATATGTACATTAAGATTACAAAAAAGGGAGTATAATGGCAAAAATTTTGGAAACCCTTGGTTTAGCATAAGAAAAAACTTACTTTTAGGAAAAAAAGTTGTACAAAACTACTAAAACTCGATGTATCAAAAGGATATCTTTCATAACATTCCATGAGAACAAAATTTAATATGGTACTCAATATTTAAATTTTTATTTTGTTCTGTTACTTTGATTTGTAAACATACAGTTCTTTTGACAAAAGCAGCTATACCTCTCCATTTATTTATTTAAATATATACGCCACCCTAAGGTTAAACTGTCGGTAGCTCACAGTAATATAAAATAAAGCCAAATTATAAAAACATTAAATAATAAAAACCCAACATAATATTAAGAACAAAAATACAGTAACTAGGATATGTACATCATTTACCAGACCCAGCAGCCTCCACTTTGAAATACTGGCAGAAAAAATAGCCTTCATCTTTTTTATAAAAGATAGCCAAGGGGCCAATCCTGACTTCAGACGGAGAGTATTCCACAGGGTTAACAGAACCACAGAAAAGCTCCCACTCCACATACTTACCCTCCTGACTTTCCAGATGGAGACATCGCAATCTTACCTTGCATACAGTTGCATAAAATGAGCAGACCTCTGTAGACAAGAGGCTCCACAGGGAGCATGCACCTGAGCTGTAAATAGCTTTATAGGCAATTGTTAAGCCCCATAGGGAAGGGCATGATCAAGGAATCAAGACTAAGATAGAATGTAATAAGAAGGTGTAATAATTTGTGGTAAGCTAGAGTCTTTGAAATCAGAAGGGGATCTTTGACCTTCATTTATCAGTGAGATTGTTAAGGCAGAGTCCTTTTAAATGTTTTGAATATCTTCTTCCAGAGCCTTCTATAGTCTAGATTTAGGAGATAAGCTACTAACAAACTCCTCTTGCATCTGTTGGTTGTATATGACTAGAGTTATTCCTATTTCATTCTCAGCTTCTTCACAATCTCTCACAGTCATGCCAACACTTTGAAATAAATCTGGCAACGTACAGATAGCCAATGCACTGCCAATAATATAAGTGCTATCCTCATAAATCCTAATGTCATGCATTAACATTTATAGATTCTGCCTTTTTCATAGGCAGCCCCTAATAAAGCATATTACAATAACCCAAATTTTAAATTAGGGGAACGACTGATAAACTACACTTGGTTTCTGTGGGGAAAATATTTTTGCAGTATTTAAAAACACATGTTTTATAATGCCCTGATACAAACCCTGCTTCTTTCTACTTGCATGAATATCTAGATCATAGGGTCACTATATAGATATATATTCAGGCTGGTGGGTTTTGGTT
>JANHFO010002966.1:246310-283791 GCA_032468095.1 Pareas carinatus | reverse complement strand
CCCTCCAACAGCCCCCCCACCCCCCCCCCCCCACAACCCAGTTCCTTTCTGTTGCTTGCGTTGGGCCTTTCTGGAGGGGAACAGCCCCCCCCCTCTCAGCATCGCGGACTCGCTTTACCTACCTGCCTGGCTCTGCTTTGGATGCCCTAAAGACTGGAGAAGATCCTGGGATTGTAATGAGGGTGCCAAGGGCTGGAAAGGAGGAATCGAAGGAGAGGCCCCTTCTTTTTCTTCTCCTCCTCCTCCTCCTTCATCTTGGGCCCATTAACTGTCCTTCAACCGAGATGGGTCTTCCTTCCGAGCGGAGGCGACGGCTGGATTGCCAGAAGGGCGCATCGTGGCTGTGACGGCCTTCCTTTCTTCCTGGCAGAAGATCCCGGTGGCTTTTCCCTGAGTGTCCTCCGAGGTGGTGGATCTTTTGGGAGATTGAAAAAACAAAACAAACAAAACCTACGTGGCTTGGTGGCTTTTGAATTCTGCTCTCCTTTGGAATACGGCTGGATTCTGAACTCTGGGTGTTGAGTCTGGGAAAGGGACAGCCGCCTAAAATCACCAGTAAGATGCAGATTGGCTAAAAAATCGTCCTGTTGCCAAGGGCTCCAATGAGTGGCACACAGTCCGCAATCACGGACAGGTCAGTGGGACACTTCTGTGCACAGTCCGCTGCTTGCTGTGTGCTTGGAATTTGAATAAAAATGTTAAAGTCTTCTGGCTTGTGTGAAGAGCCCCGAGGTGATCGTGAGCGAGGCTGGGCTGCACTTCTGGAATTGGCAAGCCTGCTTTGGATTTGCTGATCAAACGTTCTGGGGTTGTCTTTTCCAAAATATATTAGTCTGATAGTTTTCTAGGCCAGATTATCAATTGCTCATGGTAGGAGTTCCAGTTGAAAACTTGATATAAATGCAGGGAAGGTTGGGACTATGTAGAAGGTCCTTGAGTCTTAGGTGATACTGTACAACTCTAGCAGTAAAGGTCATTCAGGGTGATGTTAAGATTACCTACCTATGTCCCAAATGGTTTAGTTTAGGTACACTTTTTAATGGCTTGTTATCTCTATCTTTGGATTCGTTTTAGTAGCTGGGCTTATTTGGCTCTCCAGAATGCTTGTACTAAAATGCTAAAACGCTTGTACATGTAATAGAAGCGAGATGTTATGATTGGCCTGTGGCCATGTTGCTTCCCCTCCCTTACCAATTTATGTTTCTACCCACCCTGTTTCCTCTCAGCAGTTGGAGACAAGAATGATGTAGTCTTGGAATCTATAAGCTACTCTTCCCCCTGTAGAAAAAGAAACCTGTAACAACTTTGGTCTGGACTAAATTTCTCATTCCACATTGATTATGTTTACTGGAGCTGATGGGAATCGGATTACCGTATAAGTGGAGAATCAACATCCATTCTGTTGTAGTTGGGGATGGGCCCAGCTGGGTCTCCTAGTATTTTGGATGGTGATTAGTGCCATGTGATGATTTGAAAGCATGAACTTTTCATCTGATATTAGATAAATGTCAGAGCTACCACAAATCTTTATGATAATGATTAGATGTAATATAAATAGAAAAAGTGCATTAGTTATTTTCCTTCCTGGCAGATAACTGATAACATCATAGTTTGCCATCCAGATACCTTTACCTTTGCAAGAAATAATTGTTTGATTTTGGAATCACTGCAAAAGTGCTGAAGAATTCCATTTTGTAAATGAGTCATGGAGTCAGTAGGAACATAGATTATTGATGATCTGTGAGATCATTTTCTGGATTCCCAAGCTGACTACAAAATAAGGTGAATGTGGTATGTTCTTAGATTTCTAAAATGCTAAGCCTGTTTGAGGAGAATGGGAAATGTTAGTTGAAATGAGGATAGAGATATGGTTCCTTTTAACATAATTTGATTGTGAATATTAGGAATCCTGGACGTTTTCCTAATTAGATTCATCTTCTAAAATATAGTATAGATTAATACAGATGTTTTTATTCTGTAGAGAACATGTGCTAAAGTATTTATTATTCATAAAGACTTTTTGAAGGGTGTAACATAAAAGTATAACTTTCTGTAGCTCAGCAGATCTGCAGGATTATTTATGCTACACTTTAATGCAGCTAATAGCTAACATAAAAATAGGTAGGTGGTATGTTGTGATAGAGGAATATATTCTCTATTATTGAATTAAAATAAGTATGCATTTTTCCTGATTCCTTTTGTAGTCTTTTTACTCTGTAAACAGTCAGTTTTAAAATATTTGCTAATGATGGTGGTAACAACTGTGATGTGATAGCAACAGTGAATGGTATAGGAAGCTGATAAGGTTCCTTGCTGTTGTCCTTGACCAATTCTAGTGAAGCTTCCTTTTCTAAGGTAAATATTTTGCCTCTCTCTCCTTTGTAAGCCTTAATTGGAATATCAAGCTGTATATAATGGTCTCTATAATGCAATGACAAGACTTTGTTACTTTTGGCAGCTTGATTTTTCTTCAGTCATGGATTGAGTCAGTGTGCAAGAGAATTGTATCTGCCTAAACTATGTGCAGCTGTTCCAGATAACTTCATAGTAAAGATTTTGTGTTAAAATCATTAATTTCTCTGTGCTCTGAAGTCTTCCAGAAACTTAGTTTAGAAGTCAGATTGGTGGGATTGCACTGGAGTGCTTTGCAGTTGCAGTACTTCTGGTGAACTCTCCATCCCTTGACATCATGTCCTGGGAAATAGGTCCTGTTTATTTCAGTAAAATAGTATACACTAAAGCAAATGTTGCTTAACCAAACTGTGGATCAAAAGTGCATATTTTTATTCTATAATTTTAATTAGTCTGATTGGATTAATAAGTAATATTTTGTGAATCTGCTTATAATGTTTCTCATTTTGTAGATTGCTGAAGAACTTTTTTAGGCAGTGTGTCTTGAGAGAAGTAAAAAAGGAAGTGTAAATAGAAAATCTTGGACATTACTTCTGTCATTAATATAAAGTGAGTTTAGTAATCTCTATATGTTAAGGCAGGGTGTTTGCTATTTCAGTGATATTAAAATACGTAATCTTATTGCCTCTTGAGCTGCATTTAATACATTTCTTCGTTGATACTTCTCAAGAGTATGAAATTATCTCCCTCTATTAGCTTCATTCAATATTTGTATGATCTCATACAATTCATTTAGAACACTTGGATGACTTGTTTTGTTTAAAATATTTATTTTACTCTCAGATTAAATAATAATGTGTGATAATACAAAACAGTTTTTTAAACATTTACCTGGTAATAAGTCTTACTGAAGTCAGTGTGACTTAAGCTTGAGTAGATTCATATATGTATGTTAATTACCTCTGGTTGATCATGGCTAGTATTAACAACATAATAACAATAACATATTTCTTAAATATTGAATAACTGAATAAAAAGAGTGTTTCCTTTTTCCTGCCTGAATGCAGATAAGCTTTGAACATTTTCTGTTTTGTGTCATTTGTGGTAGGGTATACATGACTGAGCTAACAGATACAAATTTTTATTCTTCATTGCTGGGCAAGCTGGGGCTCGGATGGAATTTAGAAAAATCTTAGATGTGAACTCTGGCATATTATGTTGCTGCAGCTTAGAATCAGTGAATGTGCCTGCCTTTTTTAGTTTGCAACCTAGACATCTGTGTTTCCTTTCATGCATTTTCCAAACTATGCTTTTAAAAAACTTTTATAGACATGGCATATGTTTTATGTTTTTATTTTATAGAAATAAAGTAATCCTGGAGCGAATTTATGATTACTTTTGAAAAAATTGACACTCATTCTCTTAGAATTTTCTGTGAAATCTACTTGAATGGAAAAGGATTTATATAATGACTTCCAGTGGATTTTCCAATTGTTGCTTTCACCCCTCTCCCTTCCTAGATGATGAATTTGATTGAGGTTGCAGCTACCCTCATATTCGGAATGACTTTTTTTCAAAATGGACATGTATAGAATTATAGTGCAATTGTTATTAATTTACTTGATTAACTTCTATTGTCTTCTGCGTGTATGTCCATACACCATACATCATTTCTGACATTCAGCTGCACAGTCAGGAATCACTCAGTTCAAGAAATATAGTTTTGTTGTCCTATGTCCATATACTTTTTCATCTTGGTCATCTGTAGTGTTCAAGCAAGTAAATTCATCCTTATTTAAACACTGGGATAAAAAAGTTTTGAACCCAGATTGCTAATCAGTCTCCTTGACTCATCAGAGAAACTCATTGAAGGCCATCCTATAAATCTATCATAAGCCAATTAATGCATTTTAGTTAGTTAAATTCCATTTATCAGGTAAATATAACAAAGTTCACATTAAAATATTACTACAATGTTGTGAAGCAAATAGTGTAATCCACTTTTTGGATTGGATAGTTCACAGTGTAAATGTAGCTTCCTATCACAACAATCTTGGAAGAAAGATGAGGCCATACATGAATGACCTGAAAAAGGGCACATCTCTCAAGGTAATTAAATAGCCCTGCATTGGCTTCCATGGGAGGGGGACACTTAAAAGTGTGCAATAATTTATGTTGTCTTAGAGTCACTTTTTAAAATTTAGTGAAATATCAACCTGGTTTGTGAACCAATTGGCAGAAAGAAATCTAAAGACTTCAATATAGTTTTTCTCATACAAAACTTTGTGTGATTATATAGATAATTTGTTCAGTGGGGCGTCAGATATTATAGAAACGTTTGTTCCCATCTAATGAACAGCTCACTTTTCTTTAGCCAAGCTTCAGGAACTCTATATGTGATATGGAACAAATACCAGAAATATGAGCATAACTTTAGTCTTTGCTTAGTTCTTTTCCTTTTCCTTTCTTTTTTCCTTTCTTTCTTTTCTTCTTCATAAATGTTGAAAGTTTTCTGTTGGTTACAGCTAGATGGTTATGTTATGTCTAGGCTTCTGTCAGTAGCTGATGCTAGATCTTGCTTTTCTGGTTTTGAAGAAAGCTGAGATAATTACTTGGGTGGAGACATGATACTTGCTGGCCCAATATATGTAATTGTTTGGTTGCATTGAACTTATGACATAAATTATTAATATCTACAGAGAACTGAAAGATTCAGAGAAATAGTATACTGAGTTATTTTCATTCCATCCAGAGCATCCTTTTTGGATATACCAGCATATGAAGGAAACTTATTCAATCTTCATATTTTAGATAGGCTGCCAAATACCAGAGGGACACATTTTTGTACCAAAACCTGTATGTGAGAAGTGCTTTATGGGTTTTTTTCAGAGTTTTATTAATATCTGTAGTTATTCAGATATATCTGTTCTAAATTCTTCTGTAGTTTATAACTAACAGCTTTGTAGAAATAGGGAAATTGGAGGTGATTAAGATTATATTGATGCTAACAACTTTCTGGGAATTTAATGTTTAAATAAAACAAAAAAAGGTTTAGCCATAGACATTTCTTAATTTAAAACTTAGGATCATAGGGTTGGAAGGGATCTTGGAGGTCATCTAGTTCAATCCTGCCCAGGAAAGGAATGCTGATCCCCTTTCAGACAAATGCCTGTCCAGGCTTAAATAACTTTATAGTAAATATCTTGCTAGTAAGGGAGTTCTATAAAGTTCTATAAAGCATTATAATAGTGAAGTAGGATTAATTCTTGTTAAAGAATTGCATAATGAAATTAAGGGCATTTTCCCTCCCTCTGATGGCACATTTTGTCCTTGTGTGATACTCTGTTCCTACAACTCAGAATTACAAGACCATGCTGCACATTTTAGCAGGAAATCATTGAATTTCAGTGTGGATTCAAAAATGGCATTTGATAAAGTTTAAACAGGGTTAATCTATTATTGTTAAAAATAATCCCAAGAATATACACTCTTCTCAAGAAAATCAAAACTTTTGAACTTTCCCTTTCAAGTGATGGTCTCTTTCTATTAATGTATTTGAATATAATCTTAAATTTGTGCCGCTGCTCAAACGGAAACTTCCCTGATATGTTTTCCCCAACTCTACTGGCTGAGAATTCCAGAAGTTGCAATCACAACACGTTTCAAGGTACCAGATTAAGTAAGACTCTTTAGCGATACTGAGGCTATTCTATAACATGTTTTTGAATCCCAGGAATTTCACTGTTCATAACTTCAGGGTGTTTGTTTTTATAAAACTTTACTATACTTTTATGAACTATAATTCTCCTGGTGCCTTGGCTGTTTGCTTGGTATGTTCTGTTAACAATGTCATAAAACAATTTTATTTACTGTAAAGCAATCTACAATTGCTTTAAAGTTGCTCTTTCCAGTTTGATGTTGGTTTTAATTTTGAAGTTAGCATTTGTTGAACATATCTTGTGATATGTGATGAACACACACTTTTTAAAAAAAGAAATATGAAAATCAGTGTTAATAATAAAATATATAGCATACCCAACCTACATATTAACAGGCTCAGAATTGATCAGATGAATTCAATTATTTTCTCCCTCTAACCCAGCCCTTTTCCTCCCATGAAATGGTTTGTAGGGGATGTTGCATAAACAAACAATACATGTTTGTTTATAAGAAACAGCCAGAGGTTAAATAACAAGATAGGATGTTTTACATTCACTGTTTAAAGAACAAAATACAATGTATAAAAATGTGTATGGATGTGATGGAGGATAGTCTTCAAGATTAGAAAACTGTATGGAGAGGTTGTAATTTAACCTCAGATTTAACCATTCTTTTTTTTAATGTTATCCCTTTAATTTCTTTAGCTTGTTATTCTTATTTACTTACCCTAAGGGGGTAGCCTGATTAGTGTGTATATATGTATATTCATTACTTTTGTTTTGAAAGCACAATCTCTAATTAAAGTGGCAGAAGGAGGAGGAAATTTTAGAAAATGCCAGAGCAAATCAAAGAAAACACAAGCTTTGTATGGGACAAATATCAGCAAAGAAATAAGACTGTTTAAAATTACTAAGGGAAAACATGTAGGATTTTCTTAATGGGTATTGTGAACACAGTTATAAAAAAAGAAAACAGGAAAAGGAAGTGGACTGTCTGATTTTAGGATTGCTTTTTTGTTTGGATTTTTTTTTATTCTTTGGAAACATCTCACAAAAGCTTGGCATCCTGTAAAGAAAATTGCTTATAGGAGTATGTCCTTGCAGACATTAAGACCTTTGGAGAAATATTGATCTTTCTCTGGCATTAGTGGCCTATTACACTCTCATGGTTCTGAAATAAAAAGAAAATAATCTTGGTATCCCAATTGCTGATAACAAAACAAGTTTCATGTACTCAATTCCATTACAAGATTAAATATCCTCCATTTATAGGCAGATAATTTTATATTCTCTATTGTGTTGCTTGAATTGACTCCCTCATTGGCTTTCCCTTTGCATGTAAGTTTGTATTCAGTAGGTCAGAGACAAAAAGTGAGTTGAGGATCATATATACCCTGTCATCAATCTAGGTATGCAGGGTTCCCCCCCTCAACATTTTGGAGATTTGGAAAGCAAAATGTATAAAGTATGATTTGCATATGCATGTGGTATCCAGTTTATCTCTTAAAATTCATGACTTCTACCCCTTGCAAAATGACTGTGGTCCTACTAACATTTGAAGTAAAGTTAGTCCTCGATTTACAACCACAATTGAACCCAAAGTTTCCATTGCTAAGTGAAACAGTTAAGTGAATCTTGCCTCATTTTATTTATTTATTTGTTATATTTGTATGCCACCCCTCTCCTAGGACACAAGGTGGCATTTTATGACCTTTTTTGGCATAGTTGTTAAGTGAATCATTGCAGTGCTTAAGTTGATAATGTGGTTGTTAAGTGAATCTGGCTACCTCATTGACTTGACTTGTCAGAAAGTCCTAAAAGTTGATTACACGATCCCTGGACACTGCAGCCATCATAAATATGAACCAGTTGCCAAGCATCCAAATTTTGATTACATGTCCATGAGGATGCTGCGGTGGTCATGTGAGAAACAGTTATAAGTCACTTTTTTCATTTTACGGTCACTAAATGAACTGTATACTCAGTGTCACCAAAGGTTGAACTGAGGAGAGTTGTGAAGTTCTGCAGTAAATGAACAAGGAGTACTTTTAATTAATTAGTTGGAAGGGTACTAGAAGTGAGTTAGAGTATTGTAGCTTTATCGACTGTAGAAATATCCAATCATTCATATCTCATTTTGGTGATTTTCTTGTCATAATGTTTGTTAAGTACTCTGTGAGGTTTGGCAGTTGATGGCTAAAGTATTGCTGTCTCTATTAGGAACACATTTTTATCTTTAGGATTGCAACAGGATGTGCTGATTTTGGGATTTGCACTTTAAACCTCTCCTTGTTTAAACAACTCAGCAAAATTATGCTGTCTTTGTTATGATCTCATTGGGCGATGTGGCATGAAGCACAAGGTGTGAGTTAACAATATGGGCCTCTCTGTGGATAAAGAAGCGACATGTGCAAATTGCCAAAGGGAATACTACTTAGTTGTGTGCTTGTATCCACATGAATGAGGTGTGGCTTTGCAAGGGCAGTATATTTGGAATAATTTAATTTGCTGCTTAGCAAAATGAGCACTACAAAGATGACTGACTTATTTGAGTAAATTCATTGTCATTCTACACTGATTTGACCAAAAATTGAAGTCCTTTATCATTAAAAGAATATGCAACTCTCAAAACTGGTAGCATGCTTCTACAATTTGATGAAAAAATGAAAACAAATAAAAAGTTGTGGTTAGTTTTGTGCAAGCATTGTGGTTTCAGAAACGGAAGTGGTTATCTGGAGCTGGCTTTTATGAAACCAACTTCACAAAGTCATTAGTCTACTCTTGTTTAAAATGTTTTGCCCACACTTAACCTATACTAGTCTCCTAAAAAGCTGATTTTCCTTGTAAGGGGTATCTACATCGAAAACCTGTTGGTATTTCAGTTTATGAGAGAATGTTCCCTCTGCGTGAATAGGTCTATCACCTTGGAATGCTTGTGCAATTATTCAACAGATTGTTGATTAAAACATTAGGTTAAATAAAGCAGCATTGAAATGCTGGTAGTAAAATGTATGATTTGTTTCCCCAGACATATGTGTACCTTTCCATTTTTAAAATAATTGTGCTGTTATCGCATCTTTTAATATTTTATCTTCTATCACACCGATATATGCACAAGGTATGACAGACCAAGAAAGCAATGGATTTCTAATTCATGGATGAGTAAAAAGCTTTGGCAGTGTTATAACAAATAACTATTTTAGGTATCTTGTTTCTCTTCTTTGAAAGAGTAACTGATTCTTGAAGGCTTGTACAATGTATTTTAAAAACTGTATCTTTGCTAGAAATCTGAAGTTTGCCCATTTGCTCATATTGCCAAAATACTTTTCCCTGATCTTGATATCTTGACACTAAAAACTTCCTGATGTGAGCTTGTTAATCTTTAATAGTTTTCACTAATGTTCCGAAGTATATCTGATTTATGTTGGACTCAGTGTTTAAAAGATATGGGATAGTGTCCATTAATATTCAAAAGTATAGATATGTTGTATTTTTAAAAAAACAAGGAACCTATGTTTTGAAATTTCAATTGTCCATCATAATTTACTGGGCAATGAGATTTTGCTTTTAAAAATGGTGGAGTAGGATCCATCTCACCATTTTAAAAAATATATATAATGTCTGGAAGGTTGCAGTGTCTCTTGAAAGTCATTGCAATTAAAAGCATCCCTTTAGAATATTTATTTCTAGGAAATATTGGGGCCTGCCTTTCTACTGCAGTCCCAGCAATAAAAAAACAGTGGCATAAATTTGCTTTCTCTGTTTCTGGAGCTTGTGGATGGTTATAGAAGGGGTGTAGTAAGGGTTGCATAAGTAATCTGGAAATAGTACAAATATTAAGATGAAAGCTAAAAAGATGGCCAAGATTAAAAAGTATATTAACTTTTCCATACTATGAATTAAAATGCTGTTTATTAAATGGCAAATTGTTGGAATAATAAACACAAACTGTTACTGCTGGGCCTAGAGAAGTTTAAAAAGTATTCAATCACTAAAGTAAAACCCCAAATTTCCTAATCAAACATTCCATTACTGTTCTTTTTCTTTTACTATATAGACATTTACTTCAAATTGATTACTGTGTGCAAATTTTTTATGTTAATGTATTTTTAATAATAGTAGACCACTTAACTAGCAGCAGAGTATTTAACTTTAGAGATCTCTGAGAAATTGACAAACATTTAGAAATCCATAATGTATATGTTAACTCCAAATCATTTGTATCCTCTCCTTAAAATAGTTTTTTTTGCAAATTTTGTACAGAGAAACCTTGTAAACTAGAACTTCATATATTATTCTGTGATGTATCGTTTACATTCTTATATAACTACTGTATAAAGTACACCAAGATTAGTATGTTTAGTTATCAGTGACCAACTGATTTGTTTATTTAGTGTTTGAGAACACCTGAATGTCCTTTGCTTAAGAAATAATAGAATTAAGAGTGTTTAGATCTTATGTTTTTATTTGCCACAAGATTTGCTTTAACCACTATGTGAAAAAAAGAATTCCACATACCAGAATTAATGAGGCAATATTGCAGAATTATTTTCTGGTAACAGTGCAACTTTGGAAAAAAGGTAGGAGATGAAGTCAATTTTATTTGTACCTCCAAGACTCATTTTGTTTTTATAGGTATACTGTATACATTTCCACACAGGAATTAGTTCTTTTTGGACATCCGCAATATGTTTTTCCTGCCTTCTGGCTTAATATGTTCAACTTCTCCTCTGGTGATAAATTGTATTGAATGTTAGCATTTAAATGCTTAGCCATAAACTTTATTGTCAACACCAAGGTATTGTTCTGCATTTCTCATTAAGAAATTGAATTTCTGTAAGCTGCTTGGTATTCTTAGGATGTTCATATAGTATCACTGATAATGAAACTTGCAAAAGGGAAAATATAAGGCTATTTAATGGCAATGCATTTATTCATTGCCCTTCAACTCCCAATAGTGATGTGGCCTCTGTTCCTTGGAGAATTGTCCATATCTGCTGTCCACAGCTCTGAGAATCTGCTCATTTCCCATGCCTGACTTCTTATTTGGGGTAAAGGTCTATGAATTCCATATAAATATTTACAACTACTTTGTTGTTATGTCAAGAAACTGGTGAGTTCTTGCAAAGAATAATGTCTCTATTAAACTGAAACAGAGAAGAATAATTAAAGCATGACTTAAAAACTTAATGTGCATAGGCACCTGTGTAGCCATGTATACCTTCATAGTGGCCTTCAAACTTGCCCTGATTTTTTTAAAAAAAACTTAATAAACAGGGATATTAATTGTTTTACTTACACTCTAAAAACCTATAATATAAAATCAAGGTAATTCTGCATTTCTTGTTGAAAGACACATACATTTTTTGAACGTTTTAAAGCAATGAAGCAAAATGAATTGAGAGGGTTTGGGGAAGGAAGCCATTTTGAGAAAACTTGAAATACGTTCAGTATTGATTTTAGCACGTTAGCAATGTAAAGTTGCTTTGCGGTATTGTAAAATGTACTACACATAAACTGTTCACAAAGGTACGTTTGATTTAGAAAATTTTAAAGTATGGTTTCTTCTATTAATCTTAAACTAATAGAAATAATGTACTTCAAAATATTCTTTATAAATGGAGGTACAAGCTGTTGAACCAGAAATATAGCAACTCCTATTTAGCTTAAAGAGGCAAAATTAACACTTAACATTTTTTAAAATGGCAATAAAACAAAGTATTTATTCGTGTATTTGCCTTGTACCAAAGAATACATTTTCAAGTTTCTTTTGTTATTTATCAAGTTTTGTTTATTTATTAATCCAATGCATATCCTGCCTCTGTAGGATTTCTTTGATATGTTAGTTTAATTTTTGTTTTGATATGTTTCATAAATTCATTTCTGCAAATTTAGAACTTGACTGTTTCTCCTTAATAATTGCTTCATAGGTGGCATAAGCTAGTAAATGGAGTAGTTTAGGTGTGTTCAGATTTCTGCTAGCTTTGTTTTCAGAGTTGCAGAATATGAGTATTGTGTGATTTATAGCAAAATCAGTATTAAAAAGCAATAGCATTGGTTGGCCCAAATCAGGCATTATCAATAACTCTAAATTTACAAGAGAGTTTAATGCTCTGGTATTTTAATTATTGTTTATAGTGCTTTTTTTAAAAAAATATATGTTATGTTGCATGTTAAACGTATTGTTAGAATATTTTAAATAATATTTCATCCTGGAAAGACAGGTGATAAGCTACCTTTTCTAAAAATGTATGCGCTGTCCATTCCCATTTAAATGTCTCAATTGAAAAGGTGAGAAACAAATATTGACCCGACCTGTGTAATGTCAGATTGAACAAAAGTTAAGTAACACCATATTCGTTTACGGAGGGGGACCTGAGGTGATTGGATTACTTAATACATAAGAGAAGTTTGAAGAATGAGGAACAGATCTTCCAAAATTGGTTCATGTTTTTCTTCCTCATTACGATAATCTGTGTCATTCCATGCACAGAAACATATTCAGAAATGAAGTGCTGAATTATATGCTGATACATACCAATGTATTTTTCGGTAAACTAAAATATAAGCAAGTCCATTATACTGTATAGTAATTGTTTCTAATATCACTTTGGTAATTTTATTGGAACAAATTGGATCTTCTATCTTAGTTTGGCATTGACTGTGAAAATTGATATTTCTGTTCAAAACATTATATTATTCCTTAAATTATATCTTGTAAAGTATATGGACCTTGCAACAAACATTGCTTTTTCTCCTTTTCCTGCATTTGCTAGTAGTTCTTTCTTTGGTCGTTTTTTTATCGTTTTCTTATTCCTGATAGAAATGTCTAGTATAGTATTGTGACAAAGTGACATTTGCTCAAGCAGCATTCAAAGCCCATTGTTGAAACTATGTCACCAGAATAGATTGAGAATCTTGAGAGGGTCCCCCTTTCTGTTCTGTGTTTTACTTTCTTCAGTTGCATAGATGCTGGTTAACAGAACTACAGCCATCATATTGCCTCGAGCATGGTTAAAGTCTTGAGAAGATTTACACTAATCAAACACAAGCAGACAGTGTAGCGTGAAGAAATTTCTCTCCTGCCAGCACTGCTCACAATCCTAATTAGGTTTATTGGGGCAGAAAAAGAAAACATGTCCGTCCACTGCTTTCCGTCTTCCCCACGTAGGTTAAGTTGCTAACTCCTCTTTGAACTGATCTTGACCTTTATTCCTGCCCTCTTGTGAGAGGAAGGCCCTGATTCCTGAATATTGTTCCTAATGTGGTTTATGGTTGGCAAGAGTTAATTTCTGAAAGCATACTAATTCTTTCTGGTAGGAATATTTCCAAAAGAGCATTATCAATATTGTACTATAATCCATTTTGCTGCTCTGCTAACATCACAGTACAGTAAGTACTGGGAGGGAGAACTGATTAAACTCCACCTCCTTTTTCCTGTCTTCCAACTGATTAAAAGCCTTTTCAGTGATTTTAAAACATCTCTGTAAAGAAATCATCAAAACCAGATATATAGCAGGTTTTTGTTTTCTTTTTTAAGATTGGACTTTGATTGGAATGCCTTTTCCTGGATAAATTTTAAAAAACCAGGTAATCTTCAAAAGTCTTTGTTTCCTTATATGATGTAGTAAAAAAAAACCTGGGAAATAGCTTATCCAGAGAGTATATATGGCAAGCAATGTATATAATGGTAATATATGTATTCTGTGCAGCTAAGTTATAATTGTGCACTTGCTTTTCTGAGAAATGGTTTCTATTCTGTAAAAGCATATTTTGTTCTTGTTAGCCTGTTTGAGAACAAAGCTTTTGACAGCCAAGAAAGATGTCTTGCATGGAGGAAGCAGGCAGTAATACTATTCTCTTGATCAGAGATTCTGAGCTGAATGCAAACCTTTGTCCTGCTTTGTAAGAACTAGCTTGCCAGCTTTCGTGATTTACCCATACGCAAGGCTAGTTAATGTTTCTATAATAGTTATTGTTCAGTGGTAGTAAATGATTATAATTGTATTGAATATCTTCTTTCTCTTTAACATTTTAAGAGGGAAACACTGTGTTTAGTAATTGAAGTGACTAATGTAATAGGAACGAACCGGAGAATATTTGGTGTGTGTGTGTGGAGGAGGTTTGAAAACAAATGTTACATAGTCTGTAATTTATTTTAATTTGACAATTTCAAAGTAGGACCAGTGGAGCTTTGCAGTAAACCTCTTTGAACTATGATTACCAGCTGGGTTACAATATTGTTGCTTTAAAAAAAAAGTCAGGATCTGCAAATTAGGTCAACAGTTTGTATATTTGTATTAGGTTGTCAGTTTATATATTTAGTAATATTACTGATCCAGAATTTGAACAACTGATTTGAAAGATTCTGTTGTCAATATGTGTCATAATACTGCTGATACAAGGCTCTGTGATGCTTTGTGACAGCATGGGGCGTGTCTGTATCCACATGCAATTATCAGAGTTAATGCATGTCTCAGCATCTAACTCACCTTAGCTTAGATGTATTGGACTTGGTAATATGCAGATAGGAGACCACCAGCGAATACATTCAAGGCTAGACAAGAAAATTGAAAAAACTTCCTGTAAGTAGACAGTAGCAAACCCCGTATGTACTGTTGCCAAGAAAATTATCTGAACGTATCCATTAAGTTGCCAGGAATCAACCTGACTTAAAAGAAGCTTCACTTTTATCATTGCTTGTTAAAGCATCGAAGTTGAATTAGATACACTGAGTAGAGGGATACTGTGAAGTAATTTTATTTGAAGTAATTTTATTGAGAGGAAATAGGAATATGTTCTCTTAGAAAAACAGCATTCTAGTTAACCTTGTTTTTAGGCCACCTCATGTAAGTTTACTATATTATATATTCATTATAAATCTTCAACTTTCTTTAATTAGCAACAGCAAAGATTTAGCTTTAGATCTCAAATAAATTTGAACTGAGTGAGTGATCATATGCTTTTTAAATGTCAGTTCCAGTATCTTCAGGCAATGCTTGATAAAGTGCCTGTGCTGAATTTTAGAAAAGTACCAAGTCAGTGTACAAAATCCTGATCTAAACAGATCAATGATCTGACTTGATAGGAACAAGATACTGGGTATTATTCAAATAAAATAATATGCCCTACATCTTATAGTTTTATTTGGGCATTAGTGTAGCAGTATTGTCTTGCTTCTCTTACCTTTTCTATCGTCTCTTCAAAATCCTCTTTTTGTTTTATTTATAGGTTATTCAACAGAACACTATATACTATGCAATAAAACATGTAGACTTCAAAACAAGAAAAATCAAACTATATTATGGTAAAAATTATATTTTAAAAAATGTTCTTTTTAAAAAGAACTGCTCAATTTTAAAATTAAGTTTAGCAAACCCTGCATGTGATAAATGTATTACAGTTCAATGAATTGAATCATATCACAAGATGGCCAACTATCCAGAAATTCTTAGCAGATCTTTTTTTCCTATGAGTTACTGTAGTAGATACTGTAGTGCAGCTGATTATAGCAACTAAATTGATGAATGAAATAATCAATGTAATTTTAAACTTCATTAATGTAAAGGTTCAACATTCCAGTCAAACAATAAAGATTCTCTACCTTGCAAGAATAATTTATAAAATTATACTATGGAAAAAACTCAGTAATTGTGGTTTATCTTTTGCTTTTAACAGGGTTTTGGATTCTATCAGTAATATTTTTTAAACTATGGAGGGTCAGTCCTTATTGCTATATGCTTCTATATTTGATGGATCAAATACGTTGTAAGAATTATATTTAGTGTTCGCTGTATGCCAATGAGTAGTTCATGTAATTTAGCAAATGTGCCCTTATTCCTTACAATCAATGTAGGACAGCTTTTTGTACTTATATAACAGGAGGTATAGTAAAAATAGAGATTAGGAATCTCAGAAATTTATTATGTGAACTTTTAGTCATATTTGTTAGATTTTAATTTTTAGTACCCCATTACATATGAGATGAAAATATTTTGGGTACCAGAGAAATCTTATTGTTCAACTTCTTCAAGTACAGTCTAAAATCATCTGAATGATAAAATCATCTTGCACAGATTTGAAGTAGAAAATCTTAATAGCTGTTTAATGATGCAAAGCATGTGAAATGCAGCTAATAGATACAATAATTGAAATTGCTGTAAGCTTACTGGGCTTGCTATAGTTATGACTGTGGTAGGTAAAATAAACAGGTGCTTTGTATGGAAACTGACTCTTGATCCACCTAGCTCAGTGTTGACTATTTTTAGACGTGGTTCTTTCTCAGCCCGTTCAAAGATGCTTAGAATTTAGAATCTTCTGCATCAAATGTAGGTTTTCAGTCATTGAGTTATAAAGCCTTCCCTTGATTATTTAGATTATCTCTGCATGGAAGTTTATATTAGTTTTGTTGTTTTGAAACAAAGATTCCATGTAGATCTTACATTAAGCATACTTGAGTTTCAAATTATTAAATGTAATTGATATATTTATATTCTTTACTTTGTCTTCCAGTTTCTGAAGTCATAATTAGAGCCAAACTTGTTCAATTATTTGATTTGCTTACAGTTATTATTAAAATGATGTTTGCTCCATAGAGCAGTTGTTTGTGCCACCCGTAGTTGTCTTCAGTGAAATGGGCAAACTATACAAATTATATAAATAAATAATAAAATACTTTATGGACTCAATTTATCAAATGTATTCTGTTAGTAGAAAAGGTTTCCCCCTCCAGCTTTATTGTATTGGTTCAGAATTTCAGGTTTTGCCCAATACAGCAGGATCTTAGTATCTAGATATCTATAACTTCAATTCCATGGTGCTTGCAAGTAATTATTCGCAAATTAAGAATAACTAGGAAAGTGGAAGCCAGTTCTGTTTGGTAGGTTCATTATGACTAAAATAGTTTGCTACCGTGTTTGTAGAATGAGTTATCAATGGTATAAATAAATACCTTTTGGAAGAACAGTATTTGCTCAGAAAAATGTTTGGCATTTTTTGTTGTTTTTAAAAATCCCTTTTCCTAAGTGAGCACAAGTTCGGCAGCAAGTTAAGCCTTTGACAACACTCTGGCTCCCACTTACAGCAGAGTACAATGGCTACATTGAGTATGGCTGCTGGGGAAGCCCTCCTTTCCTGCTGATTTTGTAAATGCAGTTCTTTCTCTATAAAATTTCCTGACATCAGCTTTTGGAAAAATCCAAGGATCCAAGTGTCATGGAACAGCGCTAAAATGTTTGCTCGAATGAGGACTGAATGGCTAGACTGTAGCTGAAACTTTAGTAACTAAACTCTTATAGTTTCACAGTATATATACTTCAGTTGAGAACCACTTCAGTATAGTGGTTAAAGGTACAAGGCTAGAAACTGGGAAGCATTGAGTTTTAGTCCTGAAGTCAGCTTTTTGAATTTGGTCAGTTTCGCTCTCTCAGGCCTAGGAAGACGGCAGTGGCCAATCACTTCTGAAAATACCACCAAGATAACAGTACAAGTAGTGCTTGCTTAGTGACCAGCCACTTAACTATTGTTTGAAGTTACAACAGACAGAAAAAAAATTACAACCCATCCTCTAACAACTGCCCTCCCCCTCATATGATTGCATTTCCTGTGCTTGAAAACTGTCTCACATTTATGACTAAAAACACCCATTTGGGAAAATGGATTTGCTTAACCACATACTTCACTTAATAGCCATGTGATTGCCTTAATGACTATTGTGATTCTCTGATTGTCTGCAAAAATGGTTCTAAAATCAAATAAAGTCACATGGTAACCTGTTTAATAACTGTAATGTCTTATGATCAATTGCAGGCCCAATTGCAGTCATTAACTGAGTACTAATGTGTTCAGGTAGACTTCAGGAGTCAAGACTGACTCAAAGTGTGAAAAAAACCTTCCAGAAATCTTTTTCTAATATAGATATTAATCTATTACTTAAAGGTTGGTTTCAAAGAAGCCCAACATTGCATTTATTGTAATCTTGAAACAAGATATATGATACTAACTATTTGTTATTTTACTTTTCAGGTTTCCCCTCAAAAAACCTACAAGGTAAGTTTCTAAAGGTTTGACTTTCTGTATTTACTGAGAAAGTTCTGATCCTCTCTCATCTTCTACTAAGCTAAGTGGAAGGTTTTAGCTATATCTAACTGCATCCCACTAACCAGATTGAATTATCTGAGACATAGAAAATGAATCATGGATTCCTACCTTTGGGTAAATTACTTTCCCAAATATAAATAATAAGAAAACAGGCACATATTAACTGGGTTCTCAAAATTAGCTCTATTTATGTAATGCAGTAAAAAATGATTTCTCTCCCTTTTCTGTTTGGCTTTAGGCATGGCAGCATTCTAAGCAGAGAGTCTCCAGCAGACAAGAAGCAGAAGGTCGAGCGCTGCATCAGTGCCCATGATTTTGACCCAACAGGTAGAATCACCTTCACATCCCAAAGAACACCCACGTCTTCCTGTTACCCAGCTTTGGAATTAAAATGTTGCCTAACCCCCTTTGCCAATATTATATTCAAGGGCAATAACAGGCTTTCTTTCGCTTCTGTTTTCTACTTTAATTGCATAACTTTTTTGTCAGTAGGGTTGCACAGCGGTCCTTATTCTTGTGTTTTTGAATTGTGTACTTCTAGAGTTACATAGTAGATGAGACTTTTGTTTGTTTTAAATTTACCTAGAAAGTTGAAGGCCAGCCTTTTCTACTTTATAGAAAGTAGAAAAGTACACATTAAAAGAAGAGAGATTTTTGAAGCCTTCTGGGTAGATTATGTAAGAGGTATGTTTTAGTTTTCCCCTGTGTTCTTATTTTGATTCAGTTAGAGACTCTGGTGACTGTCCTTTTGTTTTTGTTTATTTTAGTTGGAACCTTAGGGTTGTGAATGTAACATCCTATAGTATACTTTCTGCACCAACCGAGCCCATTGTGGGTTTTTTAAACCTTAAAAACTCCAGCTTTGTTTGATTATAAAACTTCAGGAAGCAAATGTATGAAGCATACCCAACAGTTGTGAACTTCATTAAATTATACTTATTCGCCTGTGATTATCTCATACACACACATATGTATATCTCCTTTGAATTAATAAGGATGATAGTATTAGCATTGATGGCGATGTTATTGTCTCTCATGGCTATCTGCTAGGAAACTTTGAGAACAGTCTGCTAAAATAGATGAGTCAGAGGCCTGAACCAGCAGATCATTGTTTATTTTCTTAATGAATAATTATTAGCAATTAGCCCATGTGGACCAATGTAAATGAGGAATTGCACAAATTTGTATTTATGTTGCAGTTTTTTTCTTGATTATACTGCAGCAGTTTAAAAAGTACAATGTTTTTTCAGTTTACCTGTCTTTGGGAAATTCTTTGGGTGGGTCTTGTATTCCATTTTCTCTTCAGTGCTTGATCTTGCTCTATAGATAACTGGGCTAGAGGAATTGTATTGTCTGATAGTTTGCTTGCCTATGGAGCAAATGCTTAACATTCCTCAGCTGTGGAGCTGAGGAGTGTTTTCTTCTGAGTGAAATTGCGCTCAATTATTTTATATTTCTATCAACTTTAACTGGACACATTCATTTTCTTTCTTTTGTTTCCCTGTACTTGTAGACCATCTGTATTGCATTCAGAGTCTAATGCTGTCTTGGAATTTAGTCTGCATGTGAAGGTTCCACCCACCCCAACCTACTAACCCAGACTGACTGCTGTATGCTCCTAACTGTGTGACTGGCTTGCGGGTGAGCCTCTTGGCCCCACATGGTGTGTTGCTTTTCATTTGTGCAATTTAGCTACTCTGTCTGTTATTCTCCAAGAATTTACCACAGATGAGAATAACTTTGAAGATCACAGTGTGTGATACAGGAAGATGTATATCTGCAGAGGAAAAAAGCATACTGTATTGGGATGAAATGTTTATGCCTTCTCTTTGCTGATACTTTGCTAGATGACATCTTGGAGGTAGGGTTACCTCTTAGGCTTGAATTTTGGAGAATTGGCTATTCCATAACATAACAGGGCACAGTGGCTCAGCGGCTAAGATGCTGAGCTTGTCAATCGGAAGGTCTGTAGTTTAGCAGTTCAAATCCCTAGCGCTGGGTAACCGAGTGAGCTCCCGTTACTCGCCCCAGCTTCTGCCAACCTTGCAATTTGAAAGCATGTCAAAATGCAAGTAGAAAAATAGGGACCACTTTGATGGGAAGGGAACAGTGCTCTGTGCACCTTTGGCGTTTAGTCATGCTGGCCACATGACCATGGAGACGTCTTCAGACAGTGCTGGCTCTTCAGCTTAGAAACAGAGATGAGCACGACTTCTCGAATCAGACCGACTAGCACTCATATGCAAGGGGAACCTTTACCTTTACCTTCTTACATAACATAATGTAGCATTTCCCCATCGGTAACATAAAAATAATACTGCTTCCTTAAAGTTTGACTGTGAGGGTGAATGAAGTGTGATCTTTTTAAGAGTTGGACTTTTAATATAAAAGAAGCCAACATTTCCTTATTTTGCCAAATTAGTGCAAGTGGACGTGAAAGAAAATGAAATAAGAATAGCTAAAGAAATGAAAGTATATTTTCATATGCTCATGTGTTCCTACAGCAGTGTGATTAGACACATTCAGGTTCCTTTGACTGTATATCTCTTAAGAAGAGATATCACTAGCTATTTCAGGGATGGAGAAGGAAATATTTTCAAAATAACCAAGACTTTCCCCTATTTTCCATTGTGGCTAAGATACTTCAAATATTGATTGTTTTCTGGATACCATTGACAAACATACGACTGTGCATTATATTTTTATATTTGTAAAACATCTTTTCCAATTACTCTTTGCTATAGATAGTAGGAAACTTGATTATGATGTTTTCTTTTTTTCTGGAACTTTATCTTTGAAGTTATCTGTATAGTCAACTACTATTAGTTCATATTCTGATTTCAGATATTATCATCTCTGTATGCTCATATCTTGTGTGTGTTTTGCATGAATTAACCCAATTGTAGAAATCATTTAATTTTTTTAATGAAGTTTTTCCATGTTGGTCTCCATATTTCCTATATCTCTTTCTCCTTTTCTCCTGCTTTCGTGCAGATAGCTCCTCCAGGAAGACAAAGTATAGCTCAGAGGAGAGTAGATCCGAGACATATGGTAAGCTGAAGCAGCCACTGTAGCCTTGTGCCTTTGTTCAGTGTATTCTGTTCAATTGTTCTGTGTGCCCAAGGCCTCTGCCTTTTCCCTGCTATGCATGGCTAACTTTGCATCAGGGGAAAAGACCGAGCTTTTAATGTGGCTTAAATGTGCAAGCTTGCTGGTGGATACTAACCTTTGTAGCGAATATTAGATGTTTTTTATATTGTCTTCCAGGATCTAAATGACATCTTTTCTTTGGGTTGGAAAGTTTGAGGAATTGGCACTAACCATTACGTAGGTAAAACAATTTTCTGAAAGTGTGGAGTTGTACTCTGTGGAATATGATAGCCGTTTGCTTGAAGAAAGGGACAGTCTTTATATATATATTTTAGCTTCTTGACCATTACTTGCTATAGGTTTCGCTTCATCGTATGAAATATTTTAAAAATTCCATAGAACGGTGTAGTATGGAATGGATGGCTTTCTAACTACAATGACATTTCAGTTAATTGCATGATAGAAACTTTCTAGTTTGTCTTAATTTTTTTGTCTGCTACTACTTACCCTATGAATAGCTTAAATTGAAACATCCAAAGTTCTTAAGATTATTACTCATAACAAGTTCCCAACGATTTCCTTGGATTCCCCCCCAAAAAACTATAGCTTCTTTATGGAGACAAAAGGTTTTAGAAAATAGATACCTCTTTCCCTTTGATTTATAGATAAGGAGCACCTGTAGTGGAGGCTGCAGATATGTCCATAAAAGAAATCTTAGTCATCTCTTAAAAAAAATAACTGTATTTGCAACAATGAGTGGGTCTCATTTTATTAAATTAAAATTCCTCTATGGGGATTTTATATAGCTTTGCAGCTATTTGCACATTTTTTTTCATTCAGAAAAAACAATTTATATAACAATTTAAGAAATTGTAATGCAATTGTATTGCACAGAAGTGTAACGGCTAGTTTTAGTCTTTACTAATGCACTACTGGGAAAAACCACTGCATAACCAAAAAAAAAAATTGAAATAACTAATCTATCTTGTTTATGAGAATACATTGCATGCATGTTAGAATTTATCTATAATTTGTTTTCTCTGTTGCATGCGATATCGACTTTTCATATAGATAGTGTAATAAAGCATGACTTCATAACACAACCAGTTTCCTCTTAGACTTCCTGCAAAAATTCTGTGTTCAGTTGCAATTTAACTCTGAAAGCTCCACTCCCTTCTTTGCAATAGTCAGTTGCTTTCCTAGGTTGCTTTCTTCTTCCCCCTCTTCCTCCTAGTTCCAAAGTCTGTGTGAAAAGCTTGCAATATTTGCTTTGGATAGGATAAGCTATTTAAGAACCTTCCAGCAGAAAACACTGTGCTTTATATTGCTGATGACTGCAGTCTTTCTGCTTGCTTTTGGACATTGGAAAGAAAATATCTTAAAAGTGTCAAATGGGTTTAAAGGTGTGGCAGCTACTTTTTGAGGTGAAAACTGTTGAAATTCCTTTTCTGAGTGAAAGATCCATAGACCTTGATTGCTGTATCGAAAGGTGTAAGTAAGGAATACTATTTTAGCATGGATCAATCTTTTTTCAGTCTTTCTCTTTCTTAACACTCGAAAAGATGCTTGCTATAGAATGGTTAAATGTTATTTTGATTTATATTCTGAAGAAAGAGATCTACAGCACAGTTCCAAGCCTTTATCTTGAATCTGCATTATTTGGTAATTATTCTAGTTTGCATCTCAAGAAAAGTAATTTTAGATATTTAAATGCTTCTAAGAAGGCATGTTGAAATCAAGTTATTTCAAAAACAAAACAAAAAAATGTACAGATCTTGAGTTAAATGCAAACAATTTTGACATGGTCACTTAATTTTACTTTTTATTTATCTATGAACCCTTATCACCCAGCCTTTAAGATTATTACTTATTTCAATCAACTTTATAGCTTTTAAAACATACTGTTGCATATACTAGACATCATGAAAACAAAAACCGAGATTTATAAATATCTTATACGTTTGCTTGCAATACTTTCCAAATGGTTATTTTGTGCAATTCCATTTCATTTATTTAGGCCTTTCTGTATCATATCTATGAGCAATAACTATAAGCAAAAACCACATGTTAAAATTCTTGGTTCTGCTTTTATAACAACAGTATAACATAATATCAAGGCATGAATGAACAATTTTAATCAGTTGAAGATCTTCATCTGGATCTATACCAGTTCCTTTTTTTAAAGCCCTCCTTTTATGTGCTCTAAAATTATATCTGTGAATTTGCTAGAAAGTATCAAATGGCACCTTTTCCAAAACATTTGATCAATAACAGTTTGGAAACAAAATTAGGAAGATATTCACAGGAAAAAAAACTATTCAGGATATGATTGAAATTGACAAAGGTTTTCTAGGACGATACGTCCTTACTCATAAGATTTCTCTTTTAGACTTTTTAAAATGAATAATGGTTTGTATTGTTTTTGTAGAAAAAGGCATTATTTCTTCTCTAAAACTTGCCTTCAACATCATGTTTTGAGTCAAGGCTAATAATATTTAAGAGTAAAAACTGAAGTGATACTCAAGATTTCTTTTGTTTTTGGATTTTTTTAAAATCAGAAATATAACCATTTCTATTCTGTATTGGGCAACATTGGACATTACCTTGATAGCATGGTAAAATCAAGAATACAAACAAACCAGAATAGGCTATTCAGCTAGCCTTCTTTGAGAAATAGTTCATACATAGCTTGCGTTTGCATTTTTTAATTCCTTGTGTCTTGTTAGACGTTTTTTTATAACCAAATTGGTGCACGGCAAAGAAAAAAATGCTTCAGTTCAGCAACTGCTCACACCTAATGAAGAACTGAAATATTTTTCTCTGCCATGCAGTAATTTGTAAGCTACTGTATTTATTAAAAATTATTGCTGTATCAAATTTTATTCTTATTGAAAGTTGGCCTACCCATCACATACATGCTCTAAATAGTTTGCTGTCCATTGATATTTGGATGAATGCTATAATTTTAATTTTGCTCTAGTATTACATAATTTTGTATTTGAAGTTAATTGGCCAATTATCTGAGAAATTGGATGCTTTTGCACTTTTCTCCCACTTTCTTATTCAGGTCAGTTATCTATCTTACTTATGAGGCAGCTTCCTAAATATACAGCAACATTTTATTTAAAAAAATCTATCTATTATACCTTATTATCCATGTATCAATGGACTGTTACACAACGTTTATCCAGAACAAGAGATAAAATATTAAAAGTTAATCTTTACCGAGTTTACATATAAATACATCCAATTATTTCAAATAATAAAACAATTATTACATCCTTCAGCTATTTTATGCCTAATGTTATGACAAAGGAAGCTACACAGTGAGCAATGTGGACACCATATCATTTTTTTAAAAAAATCCCATTTTTCTCAGCAGAATCAAGGCAATAAAAGTCTATTACCTTGACAATCTTTTCCTACACAGATAAGTATAAGAGAGAGTGAATTAGGCAATTTTCTGGAATTGGCAGGATCTTTAGAGAATCTTTATATTACAGAGATATGATGATATTACCCTGTGCTGGGGAAGCCTGGCACAATTTATAAGAAGTATTATTAATTAAATAGCCAGCTGTTTTGCTTTGTTGCCAAAGTAACATCCTGCGAAACAAATCTAGACTGTAATGACTTGATTCATATCATATCAAAAGAAAAAACAGTCCAGGCCCTCAACTCCTTATTGTGATTCAGCACAAATGTATCCATGAACAGGAGAGAGTCACTGTTTGTTGATTCTCATAACTTGTGATTTCTGAATACATCAAAGTATTGCTTAATTAGGAACTTACTATCAATTAGTGAGATACATCCTTGATAATTAAGATTTGTGAATCGAGCTGTCACTGAAGAAAAAGGCAAAGAAAGGTATTTGGAGTGGGATACACAAAGAAGCCCTGATGCTGTTTCATTGGTGTAACCCACATCTGATTGAAATGATCAATTTCTTTTTGAGAAAAAAAAGAAACATATTGCATCCATTGCAATTAAGGTTTTGTTGAAAGATAGGTAATATTTTAATATGCAAATATCTGAATGAGTACAAAACGGATCTTCATGACATTTAATAGATTAGCTACTTGACTGATCATTCCTTGCAGTTGAGTGTACAAAGCTGTAATTTACTTTGTAATAATGAGTTGAAAGCATGATCAGCTTCCACTCCTTGGAATTTAAATAGCCTATTAGTGGTTACTTTCCTGCTAGTGGAAAGATATATGAATCATGCACATTTGAGTATGTGAATCTTCAGTCATTTTTGAGAATAAGGCATTTCATTCATTTTATTTGGAAAGTTACATGTATGGAATGATTTTATAGCAGTAGCAATAACACTTAGACTTATACACTCCTCCATTGTGCTTTACAGCACTCTCTGAGCGCTTCATAAATGTGAGCACATTGCCCCTAACAATTGGGTTCTGATTTTACCAACCTCAGAAGGATGGAAAGCTGAGTCAACTTTGAACTGGTCAGAATCAAACTCCTGGCAGTGAGCAGAGTTTGCTTGCAATATTGCATTCTGACCACCACGCCACTACAAATTTAAAGAACAATTCAGAAAAGATTTATATTTAGAATATGATCAGTGAAGGGGCCTTGGTGCTCTATGAATTTGATTGTTTTCTTGCAGACATTTCATTACCCAAAGTAGGTAATATCATCAGGTAACATAGGAAACAACCAAGCTCAGAGAGCACCAAGGACCCCTTCATTTCAACCTTGAGCTACAGATATTCTTTTATTAATATGATCAAGCGCAAACTTCTACTTGCTATCTCTATTTCATATAATCAGTATTTGAAAGGCAACTGACTTACTATCATCTTCCCTCTATCCAAATTTCCATTTTTTGTTTTCTTCCATTTGGTGGACTTTGAGAAACTTTTACCAGCATACAATTTTTCTCTGATGCCTAAACTGATGTCTCATTGTCTCATTTTTTTCCTATATAGGTCTAGTTCAACGATGCGTTATTATTCAGCGGGATGAAAATGGATTTGGATTAACAGTCAGTGGTGACAACCCAGTCTTTGTACAATCTGTCAAAGAAGGTAAGCAGGCTGATTCAGGACTACTTTGCCTATTACAGTTCTATCAGACAAATTTTGCAGTAACCAGCTGTAATGCATGTAATATAAATGTGCTCTGTGCTGTAAAAACATGCTTAAGTCATTCTTTCGTCAGTGTGGCCCTTGCATAACAGGAAGGAGCTTGGCTGAATATATTCCAACTAACACATTTTATTAAAAGGGATGAGTTTTTATCAGCCGAAGCTCCCAAAATTTTACGCCTTTTAGTAAAATGTGCTAGTTGGAAAAGATACTACCACACCCTTTCTAATTTTTTGCTAACGAGACTCTTTTTCTACTATACCTTGCATAACTGGAAATGCAGTATTGAATTCTAAATAGCTGATTCTTCTCTCTAGATGGAGCAGCCATGCGGGCTGGGGTTCAAACTGGTGATCGAATCATTAAGGTAGGATCATTAAGTGTTGGGAGAATAAATTGAAGGAGGTGAGAACTAGGAATGCTTCAGTAGTTTTCATTACTGTATATGTTTTGTTAAACCTAACCTCTCGGGAACGGTTTGAAATGCAGGCTGTCTATATTTAGAATTAGCAGTACAAATAAACCCTTCCTTTGCTGCACAGATGCAGTGAGGGGTATTCATTAAAGCTGAATGTTAAGTGGCAAACTTTTTTTCAAACAAAAAAACAGGCCTATACCAAACAAAAAAAAAGGGGGGGTTGAATTAGAGACAGAAAGCAGGAGACAGTCTGAGCATAGGTATCTGAAGTCCACTGAATTTAAATTAGTGCTTTACTGTGAGCAATAAGTGCTGGTTTCCAGATTCTTTTAAAAATAATCTTGCTTTGAGGACTGATACAAATGGTACTCATATCCAACTTCATGTCCTCAGAAAGGCCTTAAAACCTGAATGACATATACATGAAAGCGAAGTCAGAATTTCTGCTAATAACTGTACAGTTGATTTCCCCCCCCACACACACACTTTCTTAACTAGCCCTCAGAATCCCTAAAATTTGGCTGCAGAGTACTGCACCCATAAAAAAATTACAGTCTTTTTCTATTGTTTTATAAATATATGCTCTGTATAATGATTTTGTTTTAAAAGAGGTGACTGAATCTTGGACGATACTTTTGTTCTCCATGGTATTGGAACAGATTTCCTAATAAAGAGAAAAGTTAAATCAGTTTAGTTCTGTAGTTTAGGAGTTCAGTCATCTTAAGCTGAAAATCAAAATAAGCACATTTGTTATCTTTTGGTAGGTGAATGGAACTCTGGTAACACATTCCAACCATTTAGAGGTGGTTAAGCTGATAAAGTGTAAGTAAATGCTTTTCAAGCTGCTTTAAATTACACTACGCTATACTATGCTATGCTATACATTCTTTCTTCAGGGAGAGATGACGGACATCAAACTGTCATATTTTCAAGAATTTGATTTTAGCAGTGGTATTGAAATATCCCATATTTGAGAAATAGAGAGCGTTGTTTTGGAAAACTTTTTTTTAAAAAACCCTCAAGACTGTTGATTGTATTTTGATTGACAGATGACTTCCACTATGTACTGTGTTGTCCCACTGTTCTATTTTTGTGGTGTCGATCATCCGCAATTGACCCAGTTGCCTGTCTTACTGAGACCATATTAGGACTCTGTCCGTGCTATGCTGTTCTGATTCATTATTCCAGTTTTCTCCATGCTACTTCCTTCCAGAAGTGTTGCTATCCTTCTTCAGTATGTCTTAAAAAAGATGAAGTTTAAATAGCAACAGATTAGTTCACAGCAATCCCTTTTCTGCCCCATGACTGAAGCTGTGGATAAATGAGTTGAATATTTGACACACTTGGCTTTAGGCAGGCGAATTAGATCACTGACACATCTCAGTGATTGAATTGAATCAATCTGCTTATGCAAAATAATGATTTGTCTTTTCTCGAATACCCACTCGATTCTGCTTCCTCATGGAGGAAAACTTGCCTTTGTTGCACAGTGGACCTCGTTCTGTTTTGAAACAAACAGGAAGTTCAAACCCAGCCTTCCTAGTCCCTCATCTCCCAAATAATGGAATTTCATCTTCTCTCTGCAGCGGGTTCCTATGTAGCGCTCACTGTGCAAGGGCGCCCACCTGGGTCGCCCCAGATTCCACTGGCTGATTCTGAGGTGGACTCAACTGCATTTGGGCATATGTCTCCCATCATGACATCACCTCACTCTCCTGGATCAGAGAGAATTACCAGTCCAGTGCTAATGGGGGTAAGATATTCATTAATTTTGATTTAGATTATGTGGTTGGAAAAGGTTCTTTGTCCTGCTTTGCTTGTAATTAAGACAACCATTCTGGAACACATCACTATATTGGCTAGTTTATGTGTCACAGCAGGATCATTTATATGAAAGTGTGAGGAGCTAAAATGGAACTAGGATAGCACTACAGGGTATTTTTCTAATTGGTTTGATCTGCTGTTCTGGAGAGCTGTCTGTCTATCTACTTGGCCACACACACATACATACACACAAACCATGTTCATGATTTTCTGTTGCAGTAGGGGAGAGAGGAACATTTGGGAATGAAATTGAAAAACTTAATTAAGATTTTGTTGTTGTTGTTGTTGTTACACTTAATAAGATTGTTAGACTTGTATGTTGTGGAGAATCTGTTCAAGTTCAGGCAGAGTGTCTTTGTAAATGAGAACTGGCTGTCTTTTCTTATTAGGAGGAAAATAACATTGTTCACAACCAGAAAGTAGAGATTTTGAGGAAGATGCTGCAAAAAGAACAGGAACGACTACAGGTACCAAAAAGGAAGTTTATGAAAAAGTCGGGGGTGGCCATTTAACCTAACATAGTACTCTGTGTTCTGGTTGCTAAATAGAAAATGCTTTTGGTACGAAACAAGAAACACTTGGGAGGTGGAATGTCCTTGTGAAATTATTTGTGCAAAAATGGTAGAATGTCTGTTTCCTTTAGGTCAACAGAGGGGGGTCTATGACCTAAACATGATAGTTGTAACTAAGCAGTATTTAGGAACAAGTTTCCCATCCAGTCTTAGGTTAGAGGAGGAGAAGTGATACCTCTCAGCAGTACTCATTGGGAGACTTGAGTTCTAATATCAAGGGTGGCCATTATGTGTAGGTTAATCGGGGTTTCCTAGGACTTGCTTGGGCCAGTAGCTGGCTGCCACCGGGCTACCAAATCTGGTCTTTAAAAAAGTGGCCCAGGAACCATGATGACGACGATTCCTCTTGTCATTCAACCCTTTCAGTTCCTGCAGGAAGACTACAACCGTACTCCGACTCCCCGACTGCTCAAAGAGATCCAGGAAGCCAAGAAGCACATCCTGCAGCTGCAGGAGCAGTTGTCCAAAGCAACAGGCTCTGCTCAGGTAATAGGAATCGGAAGGCTTCCGGTCTGGGTCAGTGCTGTCTTAGCTGGGGATGGCGTGGGAGAGCGAGCTGTTCTCCTCCATGCCTTGCAGCAGTTTGCAAAGGCCCATCCAGTCTTCCGAGGATAGCAACTCAAAGGATGTGCAAATAAATGCCAGCACTTACTTCTAATTTAGCTCATAGAAACTGGTTTTTGATGGGGAGAGCGTTATACGCAGAAATTAAAGCCTTGCGATAACAAATTACACACTGTCACTTTGCTAAGAGAGTCTGGTTGGGGGTACTTACGCTGTAGATGTCTCCTTTTATCTTTTTGTGCATCCCCTGAATTATAAAGAGGCTGAGGGGTTGTTACTTGTTTTGCTCACTTGTTTACAAATCATTAAATGGTTCTCTAAGCAGGTGGCCCTGCCAAATCTTACATTGTCACCTGCAGTGAATGTTTGCTGTTTCTTAACCTCATTTTGTCTGTTTTCAGGATGTCGTCTTGTCTTCCAAATCTATATTGGAGTCTTTGCAGATCACTGAGGCGGAAGCTGAGAAGGGGGATGGACAAAACAAAGGAGATTGTCATTTTGGTGATGGCCCCCAGGTGAATGACACAGCAGAGGTGAGCTCTTGACTGAGAATAAAACTGACATTTTATTAGTCAAAGCTCTGTGTCTCTCCAGAGTGTTTCTCCTCAGGTAAAAGGGAGATTCCAATACAGGAAACTTTTCACTTAACATCACAATTGGGACCATTGCTAAACAGGGCTGTTGTTAAATGAGTCATACCTAATTTTACAACCTTCTTTGTCATGGTTATTAAGCAAATAATTTAAGTTAGGGGAATCATGTAGTCATTAAGTGAATTCGGCTTCCCCTATTGACTTTGCTTGTCAGCTGGGAAGATCACAAATAGCAACCACATGACCCTGGTGTTCTGTGGTCATTGTAAATACATACTGGTTGCCAAGCATCTGAATTTTGATCACGTGACCATGGGAATACTGTAATAGTCGTAAGTGCAAAGATCAGTTGTCAGTCTCTTTTTTGTTGTTAATGAATGCTAACAACTGGTTGAGGACTATCTATACAGAATGCTGCTGTTTATTTATTTGGTTATCTTCTTTGCCCCGACAGTAAGAAGGTAGACATGTTTACAGGGAGCAAAACAAGCTTCCTGATTGAACTGGACTTTCCTGCTTGTCCTCAAAACAGCAGCCCTATATTTGTGCATTTTATTCTCCTCAAGCTCTTCCTTCTCAGTTGTTAAAAAAAGCCACATTTGGCAACTGTGTATTACAATTTCTCCACAGATGTAATACTTAGTAGCCAACAGAGCTCAAGGTGTTTCAGAAAAACCTGGGTTGACACAATCTTTGTCAAACAGTATTTTTGTGGGTTGAATATTGGGTTTTGTTTTGCCACCTTCCGTCCTTATCAAGGGATTTTGTAATGTGCTGATTATTACTTGATGCCTTTCTAGAAAATTGTTTAGAAAATTGTAACCTCATAAAAGGATCTGAATGGATGAATCTAATATAGTTTCCTTCCCTTGGACATTCCTTCTGACTGGGGTGAGACAAACATTTGACCTGGGTTCAAGGGATGGGTTCAAAAGCTGTTGACCCCATCCTGCAAATGTTGAAGATGACTGACAAGACGAAAGTGTGGTAGTCAGACTCTGTGCACGAGAAAAATCCAGTGTTAGTTCTATAAAGCTTTGAGACACAAGAACTTATGACCTCCCCAAAATATGAACTGTGGAATGAGCATGACATAAGCTCACATTGGTTAAATTGCTGCTCTTTGTGTATGCTTCCTGTCATTACAATTGACTGGTTGACTTAGTGAGATCTTTCAGCTGGCCCCACCAATGAATTTCAGTGGTTCTGTTGTGGGGCAATATTTTTTGTGAACCAAAACTGTTTATTGCCACTGTGAAGATTAAAATCAGCATTGTGGTACTTATTAATAGCATCAAACTGTATAATATTCATGTGGTAGAGTCTGACTGGAGATCTTGAATCCACTGTGACAGAAGAAAATTTGATTCCAGATACTTTGTGAGCTGGTTTTGGAAATCTATTACTTTTATTCCCTTAAAGAAACATTGAGCCTTACAGGATCTGATCTGAGATTGTGTTTCAAAAGGAACTGGAATATTGTTAGAATGTGCTATTTTTTATGCCTTGTACCAAATTAAAAACAGTCTGAGAAGACATTGAAATCAAAATTATCTACATTTGGCATGCATACAATAGAACATGCAAAGGCAAGGTTAAATGAAAGCACCTAACAATATATATCACCAAATCTGTTTTTTTTAAGTTAGTCTCCTATATTCTCTTTAAATTATAGCTGATGGACTTGATAGGATCCTTTGTTGGGTCCTGCTTTTTAACATAGTAAACACTGAGTGGAGCATTCTTGACTTCTCAGAGTCCTCGAAGTGGCCTGAAAGAGCAGAGCTATCTGGATGACAGCCCAGAGAAGACTGAGACTCATGAAACAGTAAGAGTACCATGAATATTCTGCTAGAAATTTCTGCACTAGTCGTGGACAAACTTTGTGTTCTTTCTTCCTCTTTCCGTTTCTGAGGTGCCCCTGGATTTTTTGAGCTTGTAGATGCATGCTCAATTTTTAACCTGGGTTTTTATAAATTTATGATACTCACAAGATTTCAGAAATCCATATTGCTGTTTGTTCTTGATGGGATACTTCCATCTGTTAAGATTTTGTACCTAGCAGTGCAACATCCTCGTGACAATTTATGGAGAATGGCTCCTTGACATTTGCTTATCTGTAGGCATTTCAGGTTCTGTCCCTGGTGGCAAAGCTGGGAGAAATGTCTGCCTCTTACCCTAGGGAGGGTCTCCCAGTTTGTTAATTTTAAGTGAGTGCATGTGTGAGAGAGATTAATGCTCTTGGTCTGTATGTACACTTGACAAGTGACTGTTCCTTATATCCCTGATCTGCGTTCCTAACTTGGTAGGCAGGCATTTTTATAACAGTGCACGAAGATTGCAGCCTCTAATCTAGGAGTGTCCAACCTTGGCAGCAGGGCTTGCTGGGGAATTCTGGCAGTTGAAGTCCACAAGTCTTAAAGTTGCCATGGTTGGACACCCCTGCTCTAATCTCTTTTCTCTGGAGTGCCCTTGACCTGAAAGAGGCAAAGGCAGCCATGTTTGACTAGTTCTGCCTTGATCTTAAGGAAGAGAATGTATATCTTTCCTCTGAGGAAAGGGAAGCGGCAATCCTGGAGGCCCCAAAGATATGCAGATATGAACCTCACAGTCTTATATCAGGAAGCATGCGTTGTAATAGAAACATGCCATGTAATTCTGTATTGAAACCATTCATTCAACAGACCTTTTAGCTCAAGAGTTTTCACCCTCCAAAAGTCCACAATGTCTGGCCAAAATCAAGCGGCAGAACATCCGTTTTTTTTAAGCAAAGAAAGTTTGTTTTTCTCATGGTTCTGTATTTTGTTGGAGAGGTTTTATTACTGGACTGGCATGGCGGTGTTCCACATACCAGATTTTAATTTACTTAGCAGATGTGTATCCTGTTTTCCAATGTCCTCAAAATCAGATGACAATGTTTATAAGCATATAACAGATTCAGCAAGAATCACACACTGCAAACAAAACAAAGCAGCCAGCCCCATTAAAGTGGGACCTGACATCTGACTTTTTTTCTTCCCTACAGGGCAGTTGGGGTTAATGACTCCACGGTAGGGAGGGAGCAATCCAGCTGGAAAGGATGTAGGCCTCAATGTTTTCTTTCCCTCCCTCCCTTCCTCAAATTCCACTGCCTTTTCCCCCTTTCTGGACAGTCTACACTCCTCCATATAACAGTACTTTCACTGAAGTACCAGCTTCTGTAGTGGCTCAGATATTTGGTTTAAGGGCAGGCTGTGCAGCTGTTTAACAAAAGCTATCTTTACTTTCAGTAGCTGATTGCGTCATTTGGTTTAGAATGAACAATAGCGGTTTTGATAGAAGACTTTATTTTATTTTATATAGGTGCTCACAATATGTTCAGCATACTGGAATGAAGAGGTATAATGCATATCCACAAATGCTTTCTAAAAAATCTTTGCTTTCTTCTATTATATTGAACTGGCGGGGGTGGGGGATAATGTCCTTGTAATATCCACACACACTGAAGTAGAAACTACACTGATTTCTTTTCTCTGACAATGCCAGGATTCTCCATCCAGCCTTGGAAGCCCTTCCTCTCGTGCGGCACCTTCAATCATAGGAGCAGAAGATGATGACTTTGATGGTGAACAAGAACAGGTATGATCTTAGCCTGCCAACCATAATAGCAAAGTTGTTATGTGATTACTTTCTTCAGCTTAATTTATCTGCTCTTACTACTGCTGTCACCAACAACAACCCAATTTGGATAGAGAGTTCATCTTAAGGAAATTTGATTGATTTTGTTGAAGGACATACCCATTGTGTTTCTAGTAAAAGCTTCAATTTCCTAAAGGATCTGTTAAGGCAGTTTGTATACTAATTTGTAATCAGGATAAAGAAACGTAGCATACTAAAGTGTCTAGCTCGTTTGACTTTTGACAGCATGTTATAAGAACTTCTTTCTCAATGCAAGTGCTTCTGGGTCTTTGGAGATTCTTAAGGGAGTTTCGGAGAAAGAAGTTTGCAGTTTAAAAAATAGTGAAGATGCACATTAGAATGAAAATAACAGGATGGAGTTATATGTTGAGTTTATGATGGAAGAGATACGAACTTTGGAGCACTCATTCTGAAAATGTCCACGCTGTTTCTACAGATCAATGGGCAATGTAGCTGTTTCCAGAATATAGAGCTACTGAAATCACGTCCCGCTCACCTGGCTGTCTTTTTGCATCATGTCATCTCCCAGTTTGACCCTGCTTCTTTGGTAGGATGCTGGTTTAAGATTCATTTCTGTGTTATGGATCAGTTGGGTTCTGAAATTCCATTTTGCATAAATAGATCTTTTCCAATTTGACACCTTCCAACTGTGTTGAACCAATTCCAATTACCCCTCAGCCACTATAATTTGTCAGACAATTCAATAGATGTGAAGGATATCGGTTTGAGGAAGGCTGCTATTGATTGAGTGGGGAGCAACACTATTTTGTTCTAATACTACAAATGAATGCCCAAGGAAAAAATGTTATTTTCTAACACTTGGAGAAGATTTCGTCTCTAGGAAAATACACTTTTAAACCTGAAAGAAGATTTGTAGGTAGAATTAAGTTTCTGCTTAATTTTTATTACTTACTGTGCAATTTTTTTCTGTTCATCCAGCTCTGTTACCTTTTTGCGGACCTGTACAAACAAACAAATTCCAAAGAGACTCGTCGAGTGTTTGCTGAATTTAATCAGTTTTTTCTGGATCGAGCTGCAGTAAGTTCCAAACACATACAGAAAATCTACAGCACACACATTATTGTTTTAATCTTCTGTTTCTTGTTTTGTTGGGCTTGGAGTCTTTGAAATTAGATCATCAACAATGCTTTGTAACTCATTTTTTGAACCAAATCACTCATGTTTTGAAGGTAGATTGCATTTTGGTTTTAGATTCAGGGAAATGAATACAGGTAGTCATTGACTTATAGCCATTGGTTTAATAACCATTCGAAGTTACAATGGCACTGAAAAAAGTGACACGATCTGTTTTCACACTTAGGACCATTGCAGAATCTCCAAAATTCAGGTGCTTGGCAACTGGCATGTATTTATGACAGCTGTGTTATGGGTCATGTGACCAGCATTTGTTACCTTCTCAGCCAGCTTCCAACAGGCGAAGTCAGTGAAGGAAGCCAGATTCACTTAATTACCACATGATTCATTAAACAATCCCAATGATTCGCCTAACAACTGTGACAAAAAAAGGTCATAAAAGGGGACAACTCATTTAAGAACTGCTTTGCTTGGCAACGGAAATTTTGGGCTCAGTTATGATCGTAACTCAAGGACTACCTGTATGGGAAAAGATTTCATGTGTGTTACTAGGTACGTACGTGCATCTTGGAATGATGTACACTCAGTGGAAATCAGGAAGTGGAGGAAGAATTACCGGTACTGTGTAATTACTCAGAATTAGTCAATGGAAGAATTTTCTTTACGTTTTTACCTTTTATTTATTGCAGAATCTGAAAGTCCCAGTTCCAGATGAAATTGCAAGTGATTTAGGTAAGGTTATTGAACATAATCTCAATGAGATTGTTTTAGAACTTGGACATGTAATGCTTTTTGAGAAATTCCAGTGAATTTTGTATCCATGTATCATTTTTTTGATATCAACAGGTGTAACTCGGGAGGTTGGAAAAATTATATTTGAACAATGTCAGCCCTCAGTGGGGAGATAAAGCTTTCAATCATTGGATAGGAAAAAAAAATCTGTGCTGCAGAAGTAAAGGCAAAAAAGGTCAGCTAAATACTTTGTTCTAAATAAAATTAATTTCTCCCTTTTTCTGCAGAAAAGAGAAGGCTGGAATTAATTCCCGAAGAATTGCACCGCCACTGTATTCAAGCTATGCAAGAAAAAGCGTCTCTTGAAGTACAAAAGCACCTTGAAGATTTTAGGTACATGTTGATTATTGGTTGAATTTTGTGCAAACTTTGAAGTTTAGTTATTGTTTATTTGTAGTGATTTAAGGAATACTTCCAGCGATCCATATGCAGTTTGAGGGTTTGGGGAATTAATCTAAGTCATCATATGCTGCAGTCATAAATGTGTTCAGGCTGCCAAGTACCCAAATTCTGATTATGAGACCATAGAGTTGCTGCAATGGCTGTTCATTTGAGGACTGGTCACAACTACCTTTTTTCCCCAGCACTGCCATAACTTCAAACAGTCACCGAATGAATCGGTTATTAGTGAGGACTGCTTGTCTTCTTTTCACATAAGAAAAAATATAATGTATTCCTTTTAACTGATTGGATTCACTTAGATACCAAAGGCATATTTAAGAATAGCCTGCTGCATTGGCGGCCCACTTGCTTATGGTCTCGAAGGTGGACATCCCATTGCTTTACTTCTTATGCCCACAACAGTTTCTTGCTCTTTTATTCTGTGCCTTTAGACAGAAACGCAGCATGGGTCTCACGCTGGCAGAAGGAGACTTGACCAGGCTGGATGCAGAACGTGTCCGAGACCGGATGACCTTAGAGAAGGAGAGAGCGTGTGCAGAGCAAATCCTGACCAAAATTGAAGATGTGCTGTAAGTATGCCTGAGGCAGACAAACCTTTGGCTCTCTTCCCCAGAGAAGTTAGCAAGGAAGGAAATGACAGCATCTTTCCCCAGTGATGAATTTTATAGGTAGATGCTGTGCTCGAAGTGTCATGTTCTGCTGCAACTGTTAGTCCGACTCTTAAAAATGAAGCTGGGGCTCAGCAATATTTAATTATTTCTGTTGATGGATTGTCACAAAGTAGAGTCTATGTTTTGCAGAGGAAAAAAGAGCCTGAGAACCATAAAATTAGAGATAACACCTGTTAATGACAACTAACTCTGGAAGTTAGTTAGAAAGACCTTACAGAGAGTGGTGAGCACAGCACAAAACATTGTGGACTGTCTCAATACCACTAGATGACATTGCTAGGGCCCACTGCCTTAGAAGAGTGAGGCAAATCCTCAGGGACAACTCACATTCTGGTCAGCCCTTCTGTGCTCTCCTACCAGGAGATATAGAAGCATAGGCAGCTGCACAAACAGGCTACAGAACAGTTTTTATCCATGGGCTGTGAGACTTCTGAATGAAAAATATTGCAACATAATATGATTGACTTGGGGAACCGGCGCAATGTGCAACAAGTTCACATGGTGTAATAGAACTGGGTATTTGTTAGTAGAATTCACTGGGTTAGGGATTTCTTG
>JANHFO010002966.1:210494-222010 GCA_032468095.1 Pareas carinatus | reverse complement strand
TTTAAAGGGTTTTTATTAATTGTTATGTTTGTGTTTTATCATGGCTGTACACCGCCCTGAGTCCTTCGGGAGAAGGGTGATATATAAATAAAATAAAATAAAATAAAATAAATAAATAAATACTTATTCCCCCCCCTCCCAATTTTTTATACAAATCTTTAAACTTGTAGGTAAACTTTTTTTAAAGGATTGAAGGAAACTCAGCCAGTGATTTCAATCAAACCTGCCCATCTGAAGGTTCTCAGTCTTTAAAAAAAATAAGTCAAAAGGGGAAAATGTAAATCTGGAGAGTTTTTGGCAGTCTGAATCCCCTATTCGAGCACCGTTTTTGGCCACAATGTGTTTCTCTAGAGTAGTTCCCCATGGTAGCTCATCAGAAACTCTTCAATGATGGTTTGTATTTTTCAGGATGTGGAGGAAAACTACGCTGCTCTTCTTCAGCATAGGCTGACTGGCTCCATCACCAGAGATGAACATTTGGGTATGCCTGTCCTATTCCTCTGATAGCTGAGCTGATCGAAAAGTAATGTGTTCATAATTTGCAGGATTTAGCTCCAAGGGAAGCTGCTGTGTGGTGCTTGTTGAATTCTTGCAGTTTCCATGACACTTAGTTTTTTTCTTTTAAACTGGTTACAAAACATTATGAATCAATGCTTAGTTGTGCTGATTGCACATTTCTGGCCTGGCATCCTCTCTGCTCAGCATTTTCCCTTTTGCTAATGTCTACTTGCGTCCCTGTCTAAACAAGGATGCATAGTCCGGGACTTCCCAAAATCTTTGTTGCCACATTTTTATATTGTGCATCATTAAATACATTGCGTCAGGGATAAACGTGGTGACTACATTTAATCTTATTTAAATGTCAATCAAACAAAATTAAATTAAATTTGTGGAGAGATGTCCTTGGTATGCCACTCAAAGGCCAAATGCAATTCCTCAGCCTGAAAAAGGTTGCACACCCCTTAATTAAAGGAACAGTTGCAACTAAAGAGCCAGGTTTTTTGGGGGGGGGGAATGGTTCCGAAATCTTTTCAGAATTTTGACACAAGTTTGGAAACAAATAAAAATGATTTATGCATTCAGTTCTAAGAACTGAAGAAGCTTCTTGAATGAGAAGCGAAACATTTTCAAAGTGGGGGGGTGAAGCAGGAAAGTCCAGTTGCCTTTTGGAAAAGCACCATTGGGACAACCGTGACCTGGAAGATTGAGAAGATTGACAGGTGATTTTTTTTCAGCATTTTTTTCTGTTTTTGTCCTCAGATAAAAGTTAATCACCCGTCTTGCCAATCGCTGGAGAATGGATGGAGCCTTCTGTCTTGAGTCAACCTCTGCTAGCCTCAGCCGGCCTCTGCCTGGACTCTCTTGGCCTTAGGCCTCTTTCAATGGACCCTTTATGTGGGAGGGGGCTCCACATAGTGGAGAAGTGGGCAGTTTCCTTTGAGGTGTCTGCACTAGCCTTTCAGGGAGAGGGGGGTGATTTAGTCCCCTTCCTCTTGCTATCAGAAATTCTTTTTGATTCCAAACAGAGGAAAAAGAGGAACAGAAAGAAGAAACCAAATGTATAAAGTTCTGGGTGTAGGATATAAAAATGTATCTATACATTAAAAAAAAATCAATGTATTTATTTGAGTTCATTCCGTGTACTGAAAGCACACTTTAATTTGTATTTTATTTTGCTTTTTTAAAAAATGATAGTGCCAGTTTGCTAGATTCCCAGCATCTTTCTTCTTCTCCTGAAACCTTGTTCTGAACTGAGTTGTGTGTGAGTGTGTCTTGATTTTTCCCCTGGATTCTGCCAACAACCAGTCTGTTCCCCAGAAGAGGCTTTTTGTGGAGCAAAATCTAGCAGCATGCAGAAGGACTTTCTTTTGGAATTCTGTGTGCACCGTGTAGCCAGGAAAGGATCTGAAACTGGCAACCAAATTTCTCTTTGGGAATGTCTTTACTTTCCTGTACTGAATAAAGAGAGATAAGGATCGGAATTTGGGAGCTGTGTTCCCTGCCCTGGTACTGATTTTATCGTGACCTCCCCTTGAAAGCAACAGGTTGATCATTTGTAGCTTGGGGTAGGAGTAGGGTATTTTGCCAGTTAAGAGAAAGCAATACATTTGTCAGAAATTCCTGAGGTCACCATGTTTCTAATGAACTGTGAGGAGTAACTGCGGCAGAGGTTTGCCACTATGTTTTGAAAGTAGGGGCCAGAATTGTTCATTATCCAGAAGTGTGCCTTACTGACCGGTGTGGATTAGATCAAGCAAGACCTAGCTTGGAATAGTGATTCCCCCCCCTTTTTATGCAAAAATGCTCTGAAATCTCCCTAGTAACTTAGAAACATCTGCAGTAGAAGAATCAGAGGAAACAGACGCCACCTCTGGTATAATCTCAATGCAGTGCAGTGCAATGCAGTCTCGATCCTGATGTTTAAGAGCTGGACCTTTTCAACCTTCATAGCACTGATGTAGAAAAATTAAACCCTGGGTGGGTTTGTCTACATTGGCCAGATAGGTTTTTTCCATTCAGAATACATCTCACTTGTTCACTGTTCCAGCTGTCCAATCCACAGGTCCTTTTTTCCTGGCGAGCCATATCGAAATATCCCAAATTCTAGAAAATCCCCTTAATGTTTTAAAATCGGGCTGAACGCACTGTAAAGTGTGGAGAATTTTCTCTCTTTTCCCCTTATCTTTAGCATGAATGTCATAGAGCAGTGATCCCCAGCCTTTTGGGCATCAGAGACCGGTTTCATGGAGAAAGGTTTTTCCGTGGACAGGAGGGGATGTGGCTTTGCATGCTTCCGGCATCCTGCCAATGCGACTTGACTTGTTTGCATGGCCCAGTTGCTAGCATGCTGCGGACCGGTACTGGTCCACGGACTGGGGTTGGGGACCCCTGCCATAGAGTGTGCTCCATTAATGCAGAGAAGCGTTTTCTTCCTGTAGCCAGGAATCCATTTCTGTTTCCATTTACAGGGAAAGCTGTAAGAGCAGGAACTATTTTTAACCCCCCCTTCCTCCTTCCCTAACATTTTAAATCAATGTACTTGTATATATTGAGGAGGGGAAGCATCCTATTTGTCTGGATCACCACCCCTTCTTCAGAAGGACTGGAAGCCACCAAATATTCAAAAGGAATTCCTTTCAGTTTCTCATTATTGGGGCCAACTTGGTTCTCAGTTCCAAACTTCTCCTTCCTAAAATTCCAAGTAGTTTTCCAAATGGAAATCTAGGTTAAGGAGAGATCAGGCCCATATTACAGATGCCCCTGTTTTTAAAAGTATTTCCCTGTTTTCAAAGGTCACAAGTATTTTAGTCACCTCTAGACAAGAGGGGCAAGATACAAGTCTAATAAGTAAAGTAAACAAATAATTTTCCCCTTAGACCCTGAACGGTGGCCTTTTCACCTTCCCACGCTTCAGTTCCGCATCTGCGGAGCCAGAGGAAGTCAGGTCTACAATGGAGACCTTTATTCTAGTATAAGTAGGCGTGAAGGAGAAATGGGTAAATTTGTGGTGACACTTGGATGCCGCTCTTCACAGATATTGTGGCAAGACCCGTGTCTGAAAAAGAGAGACAGGTTTGGGATGCCGGAAGGCTATTCCAAGCAGCCGAAGGGCCATCAGAAGGCTTGTTGGAACTCTACAGAGGAAGTAATTGCCGTCCCCCCCTCTTCATGTAGAATCAACCAGAGTGCTGTGCTCTTGTCCTCTTGGCAGTTTCTTTGTATCGTCTCTGTATGTGTGGGGTGTTTTTCCCTCCCAGGCTTGTCTAAGCCACCCATTATTAACACAGTCTCCTGTTAAGGGCATTATTATTTTGTGATAAGAAAGAGAAGGTAGTGAGGCACGGGGGCCACCAAATGCTTCCAGCATCACAAATCGAATATCGCAGCAGATGTTCCGAGTCCCTCGCACGTCTACTGTAGAACAGGCCCCGAGCACAGATCCGTTTTTGTGAAAAGGGTCAAGCCTAAAAATGCACTTTGTGGGATTCCCATTGGTATTGAACTTTTGGATCCTTAACGTTCTAGAACAGCCATGAGGAATTCCAGCCAAAGAGACTTTCCCTGTCCTTCCCACTGGCTGTGATCATGTCTTCCTTGGGCCCATCTCTTTCCCTCACCCCTTCCTTCCTTCTTTTCCTTTTCCTTTTCCTTTTCATTTCCACCCTTGGCTAGCTGAAAATAATATAAGCAATGAAAATACTTTTTATAACCAGAAAATATGTTGTTTGTACTACCGTCATATTTAGGATGTCTTTGTTTTTAACCTGGATTTATTGGACCAGCGTAATGGAAGTTGGACTCAGAAGGCAATCCTTGAGTCTAGAGATAGCGCCCCACCCTCCTGATCTGCAGGTCCCTTAACTGTGCACCCAAGGCTAGTGTTTCTGAACCGTGGCATCAGAATTCTCTAGTCAATGTGGCTGGATGGGGAATTCTGGGAGTTGAAGTCCATACATCTTAAAGTTGCCACGGTTCTGAAAGATTGTCCAGGATGAGGAGAGTTAGAATACTGATGGGAGACTGGACTGCTTGGCTTTAGGCTGGTCCAGAGTCATCAGAAGCAATAGATACAAATTCATAAAAGGGATTCTGCTTTCCAATCCTCCTGTATTTTGCAGCGATGCTTGTCATTAGCTCTGAGTTCCACTCTTGTTACCAGTTGACTAAACCAGCGCTGAACAGCCACGCCTCAAGGCCTGGCAGACTGCAATGCATGCCTTGCATCTTTAGCATTTTCTCCCATGGCCCTTCGATGGTTGAAAGAGGCCAAAAGCAATGATTCTCAGTCCTGCGTCTGTGTTCTTAGAAAAGCACCTTTGGGACGATTCTCAGTCCTGTCAATCCAGGTCATCCCGATCCCTCAAAGCTTTGCCAACTCATCTGCATCTTGCCTCCTTGCCTCAATCTCATCACTGATTCACAGTTAAGACCTGGAGTGGGAGATGGATCAAAGTAAACTTTTCTTCACTCAGTTTCGGGGAGTTCCCTTTTGCATAATGGTTCTATCTCGCTGCCTGTCCATTTCCACCCTCCAATCCACCATTGTAGAGTTAGAACTAGCAAAAAATGGAATTGCTTGAGCGAGAGGGGAAAAGGTCACGCAGGTCCCTTATTGCTTTGGGAGCTTGGATATTCTTGACTGTTCATGTGTTCCTACCAGGAAATGTTGTTCACCGCTGAGAAGAAGGAGACCCTTAACAAGTAAAGTGCAAAAGAGACTGTGTAGGTGTTAGTAATAATACCATGCAGTATTATTTTTTACTCTGCCATAGGTCAAGATAACTTTTTCGGCTTTGGTAGAAAAACTACTTTATTTGTCCTGTTTCCACATCTAGAATCTTAATGCCAGTTGTACATTTGATGAGTGAATTACATCTCCCTCCCTCTCTCTGTCTCTCCCATTCCAAAGAAGTCCCGTTTTTGCCCTTTTATTCCCTCTTTTTCCTCCCCCAGGCACCAACTTATAGGCAGATGCTGTTGAAAAGGATTCTGCAGCTGGAATGTTACTCTTCTCTTCTTTTTTAAAAAACAAAATGGAATTGTTTGTTGTAATGCTCTAACTGCTAGAACTGTATTTTATTTGCTTGCCAGGCATTTACTCCTTTTAACAGGATCTGAAAATACTCTTTGGAAAGGAAAAATGCAAAACAAACAAACAAATGAACAAACAAATAAACAAGGACAAAACAATAGGACAGATCAAATATTCTGTATTTTTAACTGATCATGTTTGAATGTCTAAGGAAAGAAAAAAAAAGAATTTATTGTTCTAATTATCCAGATGTATGTATGTTTGTAAAATAGCTCTTATTAGCTGATAAGGTTGTATGTTTTTGGAACAAAATATTGATCATTAAAAAAAGTATTGAGTTTTGTGGGTGTTTTTGGATTTGACTGGTGTTCTTCGCGTGGTTTGGAGCTTGACAGCAGCAGCTGCCACGGGCGTTATTGACAGGCAAATAAATTGGTTGTAACTCGGTACAATTTACCTTTCTGAGCCAGCAATACAATTATGAAGGATGTTCTTTTTTTGTCTCGCTCTCTCCCTGGGTCAGGGCTTAATATAACACATGGCATAGCTGTAGCCGAAGGGTGCGGCACATTTTCCAAGTCTCGAGGTCATTTCTCTACATTTTGATCTTGAAAGTTTCTTGTTGGATTGTAAATGAGGATTGTAAATGAGGAAGACTTAAGTCTTAAGAACTTGTTCAGTCACTAAGTCATGTCCGACTCTTTGGACCATAACCTGCCAGGTCTCTCTGTCCCTCGCAGCCTCCCGCAGTCTGCCCAACCTCACACTGGTTGCATCGATGACACCATCCAACAGTCTGATTCTCTGCCATTCCCTCCTCCTCCTTCGGCCTCCCGTTTTTCCCAGCATCGCAGCCTTTTCTAAGGAGTCCTCTCTTCTCATGAGGTGGCCAAAATATCTGAGTCTCCGCTTCAACATTTGTCCTTCTAAAGAACACAGTCAGGTTCGATTTCATCCAGGATTGACTGATTTGATCTGCACATCTCAAGAACTGCTGGCCCTCAAAAAGAGACAATCTTGGCATAAAGGAAGGTTTCCAAACCAGGCTGACAAGGTCATTCTATCCGGGTGCATTTGATACCTTCTTCCGTTTTGTGGACGACCAACAATTCCAAAGGGTCTGGGAGATAACCGTTTCCGTGGGATCTTCAGGTTCTCTTTAGGTCCAGAATTCGTCAGAAAACTGATCCCACTGTTCTGGCTTCCATATTTATGGGGAGCGAGGTGGACAGATTTCAATTAGGAACTGGGCCTCAACAACTGGGCTGGTTTCTCCCCACCCCCCAAAGAAACTTTTTGAGGTCATTTTGGAGTCCAGAGATATGCTGGGCACTAAAAACGATGCTGGAGTTTTGCAGCATTTTTAACTTTCCCGGTTCTTAATTGTTATGTGAAGCAGAAAACCAAGCAATAAGATTAATTGGACTAATAAACATGCATATTTTATTCACTTATGCATTAGCCATGCAGCTAATTTTATTTATTCATATCAATAGAGGGCTAATATGATGCTATATGCATTTGTCTAAACAGGATGTTCAGAAGGGAGGTTCTCGGAACAAATTGTTTCCCCCCCCCCCCCGGCTCTTTGTGTAGAAAAAATAGCACAACTGTAGGAAAAGGACAGAATTAGGTATGTATGACAAACAAGGGACACCGTCTATTCAAGGACAGTCTAGTAATTTCGCTTGCAAGCACAGCACGTTGCCCTGAGAACGTAAAGAATGACAGTCCTAAGATTTGCAAGACCTAGGTGTCACTTTGTACATAACATTGCCACAAAGTCAAGTTCTTTGTCGACTTATTAAAACGCAGGCTCGATTTTCTGCTTTAAAAAGTCCCGCATAGATTTCAACAGCATGGAAAGGCTATAAATATCAGCCAAAAAAAAAAAAAAGATGAGTATAATTGCAAAAGGAAGAGACGCTGCAAGTGGTAAGCATTCAGAGGTCCTCATGCATGTTGGAGCCTTCCCCATGCTCATCCACGTGCCAATTTAATGCACAGCCTTCCAGTCAGCATTTCTTTTTTTAAGTTGCTTTTTATTATATTGTTCTAAATCTCAGCACACTGGAAAAAAGAAGTGTTCTATCAATGCTAATTACGATTTAAAACATCAGTATTGCAAACGAAATTATTTGACTTTTTCATTCAGAGCAGCATAGCATTGAAAGATCGATTACCTTGAATTACCTCCCTCCGCCCCCTCCCTTTCCTCCTTCCTCCTTTTCTCCCTCTCTTCCTTTCTTCTCCCTCCTACTTCCCTTCTCCCTCTCTTCCCCCTCCTCCTCCCTCTTCCTCCTCCTTCCTTCCCTCTCCCCCTCTCTCCTCTCCCTTCCTACTTCTCTCTCCTCCATCTGCCCGTCTCCTCCCTTCCCTTTCTCCATCCCCTTCTTCCATCGTCCTCGTCTTTATTTTTTCCTTTTTGAAACCACGTCAGGTCGTGGGCCTGTCCCTCCCCTGTGGGGGTCGAGAGGCTGAGGGCGAACGTCCTCTGGGAGCTGCTTCATTGGGGGATGCCGAGGTCACGCCAGCCCCTTAGCTGCCCACACAAACCGGGCGATGGAGGGCTTTCATTCAAACCATCACGGAACTCCTGTCTGGTGGGGACTTAGCCACGGACGTGGGGCGCGTGCGTGGAGCGCTGGGTGCTGGATCTGAGATGGCCAGGCCTCGCTTGGCTCCCTTGCTATCTGCATCTTCTCAGTAAAGTTTCCATCTGTTCACCCGAAGAGGTTTTCAGAGTTTTCTTTCCCGTGGGGGACGCCGGAGCAGGTCCTCACACCACCACAATGAAAATCCGCCATGACGGAAACGGGGCCTTGAGCAGTTCTCCATTTTCCCAGTCTCGGTATTGCCCATCCTATTCCCCTGCCGCCACTCTTCCATCTTTCCCTTGCTCTTGTTTATCCGGATGTTTATTATTTATTATTTTTATCAACGATACCAATTCAAAAGTTCTGAGGAGATTGAGGGGAAAGGGTCCCACGTTTTGACGTCGGCCGTCAGCTTCTTGCGCTGGCGAAGATGGTTCCGCCGTTTACTTCCTGTCTGTTTATTTGAGCAAAACAACAGGTTTAAGGACACGGCATCTAGTTTATCTTTCCATTAGTCTGAATGCGAGTTCCTATTGAGCTGAATCACGGCTCCCACTACTCGATTGTCTGGGACTATTGAAATATTCGTAATCTTCCTCTGTCTCCCTCTCCCCCTTCCTCATCGTCTCCGTATAAAAGATGCCATTTATTTCTACGTAATTGTTCATTTGAGCTCTGTTTTGCGTTGCCAACGATAAGTTTCGGTTATCTTGGACATTTTTTTCCCTCTTGCGCCATTAGGATAGCGAAAATAATAACTGATGTTAAGACAGATTCCCACTGTCACCTCCTGTGTTTTCCTACAGCTACGTCTCTCGAAGCTTAGCGGGATGATGAATGGGGACAAAACATTTATCCATTTCTCGTGGCAGATGAAAAAAGCCATTTTCTTAGTTCCCTCTTCCTTTCATGGAGCTGCATTTATATTGGAGAGAAGCAGCAACAACTTATTGCGACACACACACACACACACAAATCTTTAACACAAGGTGACTTTCTCTCAGCTTCCAGATCTTATTCATTTGAACCCGTCTTCCAAAATTAATGAACATGTATTCGTTTCCGTTCCACCCTATTAGAACTGAACGTCTTAAGTCATTTTGAATTGGGCGGCCTTATAAATCCAATAACTAAATTAATGTAAATGTGTGGCCTCTTCTAGGAAGGCTGAACAGTGGGAAATGCACAACAGAAAGCATTTCTCGTACGGTGCCTTCCTAAAGCGACGGAGTTGGAAGAGGCGATGGTGATCATCGACGTAGACAGCTTTAGAAGTTGAGGTTCCTGCTACCAATCGCACGATGATGCCATTATGTCCACCACTTCCTGAACCATTAAATCCTTATTTCTGGACTATAAAAATCAATCTAAATTAACAAACGCTTTTGCTCGCTATTCCAGCAGGTAGGACATTTGAAGGGAGGGAGATCTGTTTTTGTGTGTTCTCCACAATCTTTTCTTTCTGCTTGGGCTAATCAATATTTTAACCCATTTAAGTGGGTCTCCATCCTCTCCGTAGGCCTCAAATGGAGCGAGGTAACAATGGGTAGCCAACCGATTTGTTACACGCTAATCCGCTTTTATGCAGGTTTCCCTGCTTTCGCCTGCCAAATGCTCAACTCCCATCCAGCCCCATGTTGATGGAAGATGGATCCAGGACTCTCTTCAGGGGTTCAGCTGCAAAATATGGTGCCTTCTAAGACTGATGAGAGGCATAGCAATCACACTTAGACTTATATACTGGTTCATGGTGCTTTACAATCCTCTCTGGACAGTTGACAGAGTTGGCCTCTTGCCCTCCTGTCCCCCAATCTGGGTTCTCATTTTACCATCTCGGAAGGATGGAAGGCTGAGTCAACCTGGAGCCAGTCAGGATCGAACTGCTGGCTGTGGGCAGAATTAGCCTGCAATGCTGCCTTCTAATCACTGCACCACCAGGGCTCAGATATAGGTGGTTCTTGACTTACAACTACAATTTCATCGTTAAGTGTTCCAATTTATGATCTTTTCTGCTGTGCTTGTTAGGTGAATCCAGCTTGTCCCTATTGACTTCATCTTTTTTTTCATATTTATATGCCCTCCATGGACTCAGGATGGCATACTTTGCTGAGTAGAGTAGAGTAGAGTAGAGTAGAGTAGAGTAGAGTAGAGTAGAGTAGAGTAGAGTAGAGTAGAGTAGAGTAGACGAGTTGGAAGGGACCTTGGAGGTCTTCTAGACCAACCCCTTGCTCAGGTATGGAAGCCTTACAACATTTCAGGCAAATGGTTGTCCAATCTCTTCTATAAAAGTTCCAGAGTTGGACCATTCACAACTTCTGGAGGCAAGTTGTTCCACTGGTTAATTGTTCTAACTGTCAGGAAATTTCTCCTGAGTTCTAGATTGGTTCTCTCCTTGATTAGTTTTCATCTGTTGCATCTTGTCCTGCTTTCACATGCTTTGGAGACTAGTTTGACTCCCTCTTCCTTGCGGCAAACCCTGGAAGACTGTCACCCCTAGTTCTCCCCCCCCCCATTAAACTAGATATCCCCAATTCCAGCGACCATTCTACGTATGTTTTAACCTCCAGTAACCAGTTGTGAAGGTCACTAAGAGTGATCACGTGACCCAGGGTGCTGCACCCATCATAAATGCATCCCAGTTGCCGAGCGCACAAATTTTGATCGCATAAGCATGGAGATGCTGCGACCTATCGTAAGTGCAATAGGTCACTTTTTTCAATCCCGTTGTAACATCAGACCGGTTTTAGGTGCAGTCATAAGTCGAGGACAATCTATGTGTACACAGCTGACCATAACGTCAGGCTTCCGTCGCTTTTAAATGCACGCAGGGTTTCACTTTGCTTCCAAAGAGGTTTCAAAAATGACCGTTTTCATTACTTGCCCATTACATAAATAAGGCAGACGGAAGTAAATATCTTTTGACGGAGATAATTACAGGTTTGCCAATACCAATCTAAGGAAGCTTCGCACAGACTTCGGCAGGGAATGATGTTTATGGGCAACTATCAAAAAGAGAAGAGCTGGTGCTATTTTTTCCTCTGGAAGAGGGATCTTCAACGTTTCCACAGTTTGAAGGAGTGCGTTTTCATGTGCAATTTCAAGCAATCCCTGGTTAGTGTTGGACTAAAGTCTCTGTTGTGAGCAACAGCTGAAGAGGAACATGCACACCAGTGGCTCTCAATCACTACGGAACCCCTTTAAATACCTTTTCTGGTCATGGCCACAGATCCCCCAGGCTTAAGATTTAAATCATAACATTTTTTTAAGCCAGGAGTATCAAACTCAAGGCTCATAGGCCTGATCCGGCTCAGAGTAGAGTAGAGTGGAGTGAAGTGGAGTGAAAGGGGAGAGGAGAGGAGAGGAGAGGAGAGGAGAGGAGAGGAGAG
>JANHFO010002966.1:171386-181517 GCA_032468095.1 Pareas carinatus | reverse complement strand
TCTTCTTAAAAACCTCCCGTGTTAGAGCACCCACAACTTCTGGAGGAGAATTGTTCCATTGATGAACTGCTCTGTCAGGAAAGGATAAAACAAGGAAGGTGAAGGTTTTCGTTATTTGAAACAGATGTTTCCCAGAATAACTGATGCCAAGATTAAGGAAGGCATTTTTGTTGGTCCGTAGATCAGATATCACATCAGTGACAAGTGGTTTAAAAGATCTGTTAGTGGGGGCCAGAGAAAATTGCCTGCAAAGCAGTCAAGGATGTTATTGAGAATTTTCTTAGCGAATGGCAAAGCACCAAACTACATTCAACTAGTTGACAAACTTTTTACAGCATACAAGATCATGATGTGGAAGCTGTCACTGAAAATTTGTTTTCTACATTCAAAGTTGGAATTCCTTCTTGAAAATCTAGGTGCAGTCAGTGCTATGAGCACAAATGAAAATCAGCAGCAAAATACTTTTGACCCCGTTGAACTCATGTAGTGTGTTGGAAATATTATGCAATTAAATATAGTCATTTAGAGTTAATTTCATGTTTCTCAAGATTCCTACATGATACAGTCATTCTGAAATTATATTTGTTTTCAGTTTGAAAGGGGCCTATCATAATCACCAAAAGTTTTTTAGGAAGCAAAACATCTAAAAAGAATTGTTGTCCAATGGAATTAGTGGGTGTATGTGTGCCCGCCTTGCACGCATACACACACGTATACAAAGGTTGGTTCCTGCTTAACACTAAAAGCCTATTTTTGTTGGTTTACTGAATAATATACAGTTGATTGGGTTTGCTGGGGTTTGCATCGCCAGAGTTTTCTAAACTGATCCCATTTTTACCTCATGACTGAATTATCCTGTTTTACTAAGTTCACACAGCCCACTAGGTCTCATTGCCATCCTCTCCCCCTCCCACCCCCCAGTTAAAATAAACATCAGCCATGCAAAGCCAACCACTAGGCTTTTAATTTTTATGAACTCATTTATTTATTTTATATATAAAATTTTGGAGAGTGACTCTGGGCACTGTGAGTGCCCTTGGGTGCTAGTTATGCCCATTTGAAGCCTGAACAAGCCACGTTTGGACTTCATGCGTGTGAATCCACTGTTATGAGTATTTTTATACAATGCAGATAGTAGGTTTTTCTTGGACAGTACTATTTCAGAACATTTGCGGAGGGGGTGGGATTCTCTTGGTTTAAAGGAGTGCTTTTTCAACCTTGGCCACTTTAAGCAGTGTGAATTTCCACTCACAGAATTTCCTAGCTAGACTAGGAAATCCTGGGAGTTGAAGGTCACACATCTTCAAAATGGCCAAAGTTGAAAAACCCTGCTTTAGAGCAGTGGCCCCCAGCCGTTTCGGCACCAGAGACCGGTTCCATGGGAAAAGGTTCTTCCGCGGACTGAAGGGGAGGGTGGTTTCGCATGCTGCCTGCATCTTGTGAATGGGGCTTGGCTTTTTCGGTTAGTGGCATGCCATGGACCGATGCTGGTTCATGGACCGGGGTGTTGGGGGTTGGGGACCCCTCCTTTAGAGCAAACGTTTTCAGGGATTCTTTTTTTAAAAAAAAAAACTAACAGGTTCTGCAGCCTAAACAAGTTGGAAAACATCTGGTTTAAAGTATCTCCCAGGGAGCGGAGGGAGAGAACTATAAACAGAAAGCTTTGCAAACATAAAGTTAACCTATCAGCAGCAGATTTAATTAATAACATCCCTGTCTGCAGAGATCTAATAAGAGCCCTAGATTTTTCAGTCGCCCTGTGGGTCTTAGATTATCAAGCCCTAGAATTCAAAGAAAGCTTTTGCCTCGTGTAAACGAATGTTTACAATCTGCTGCGAGTTGCAAGAGGGTTGCAAGAAACAGGGGCTTTGATGGGCAGTGGGTGATGGGGAATGGAGTGATTCCAGAGGTGCTTTTTTAAGAGGCAACTTGAAGACGTTTTGCTTCTCACCCAAGAAATTCTGAAGGTTCTGAAGAAGCTTCTTGAATGAGAAGTAAAACGTCATGGAAAAATGAAAATGAAAAAGTCCAGTTGCCTCTTGAAAAAGCACCTCTGGAATCACTTCCTGAAGCCCTGGCTTTTTCGGCAGGCTTGGGGTCATTGATCTCGTCCGGTGATCGAGTGAGATCCGGCCATGAATGCATTTTAAATTTTTTAAATGTTTTTAACATGTTTATATTGATTGCTGTGAGCTGCCCTGGACCCTAGGAGAGGGGCGACATAAAAATGCAATAAATTAAATTAAATTAAATTAAACTCTTTAAAGCAACTGCATCTTTTGCAGGCAAGCTTGCATGAAAGCCTGAAAAAGGAGGTGGCTGTTTTAAAGCTTTACTTTTTAAAGTTGTCTTCCATGCAACTCTTTAAAGCAGCTGCATCTTTTCTGGACTTGTGTGAAAGCCTGGAAAAAAAGGTACAGCTGCTTTAAGAAATTGGATTATTAAAACAGTGTATCTTTCATGCAATTTCTTTAAGTAGCTACATCATTTCCAAACTTGTGCAGAAAGCCTTGAAAGAAATACGACTGCTTTAATGAATAGCAAAATAGTGTTTCTTTTGGGCTCATGTTTGAAGTGTTGATGGTCCTCATCCACTTTTCAGTGTAGAAAATGGCGGTTGGGTTCACACCACACAGTAAGGCCATTGTGGTTTTCAATCATAGTTTATGGCCTAGCATGTTGTATGATTCCAGCCCACTGGGCCCTTAATCAGTAAGCCATGATTAAGCAATATGTTGCAATACTTGAAAATTAAACAGTTGTAGACCAACATTTCTTAAGCTGATGTTCACAAACTGTGTGGGAGAAAATTCACAGAATATTCTCACACATTTGGAGATCAGATTGCTCAAGGATGGTCTTGATGGACAGGTTATATAGCTAGTCCTTGACATACGACCACCATTGAGCCCAAACTTCCTGTTGCTAAGCGAGACATTTGTAAGTCCTAAGTCACTTTTTTCAGTGCTGTTGTAGCTTCGGTCACTAAACAAACTGTTGTAAGTCGAGGACTAGCCAAATAGAAGTTCCCATTTGCTCTGAACAGCAAAGGATCTTGAACGTTTACAGAATAACAGAGTTGGAAAGGGACCTCGGAGGTCTTCTAGTCCAACCCCCAAATCATTCCACTGATTAATTGTTCTCTCTGTCAAGAAATCCCTCCTCAGTTCCAGGCGGCCTCTCTTCTTGATCTGTTTCCATCCGTCGCTTCTTGTCCTGCCTTCGGGGGCTTTGGAGAATAGGGGGACCCCCCTCTTATTCTTTGGAGCAGCCCCTCAAATAATGGAAGAAGCGGTTATGTCCCCCCCCCCCCGGTCCTCCTTTTCATTCAACTGGACATACCCAATCCCCGCAACCGTTCTCCACATGATTTAGTCTGCAGGCCTTTAATCAGCTTGGTCGCCCTTCTCTTTTTTTTTTTGGTGCAGATAATGTTGTTGCTAGCAATTGAGTTTTGAGCTCCCGTGTTGCCGTTGCTACTTTTGTGCGCAGGCCTGTTTTCCTCTTTGCTGCTGGCCTTGGATAACCTCACTTTTCTTTCCCATTCAGTCGATGCCTCAATATTTTCGAGAGACTACACTGGACGGTTTATTCTTTTCCTTATCCATTTCCTGCTCTCTTTTTTTTCAAGCCTGCAGGCATTCAGCTCCGTCAACCCGGTGCCACCTGGAGTTTAGAATTTAAAATTAGAACTTATTTCATTTATTGGCCAAGGGTGTCTGGATACACAAGGAATTTGTCTCCGGTGTGCATGCTAAATACTTACATACAGGCTATAATAGGCAAGCTGTGATTACAGTCATAAGATACATTCATCATCATAAAGTACATTCATCATGTCATGCACGTATTAGATGCAATCGACAAACCGTGATCCTAATTATACAATACATTCATCATCATAAAGTACATTCATTGTGTCATCATGTTATAAAGTATCATGTCACAAAACATTTCATCATGGTACAAAACACATTCATCCTGCCATGCTATTCTCAATTTTAATAGGTTTGGGACAGTCTATATTTGAAAAGTCAAAGAATACTAATAATCAGTCTACAAGTCAAACTAGGATACTAAATGACACAACTATTATATACTGTAAGATGTAAGCAACAAGTTAATTGTTATACAAATAAGAGAATAGGTAATAGGTAATAAGAAAGATGAAAAGAGTAATAATGATATATTTCCACTAGATAATTTAACAGTGTTGTGATGTTAGTTGTTTAGTAGATTAATGGCATGGGGGAAGAAACTGTCCTTGTGTCTGGCTGTTTTGGTTTGCAATGACCTGTGTTTGAGTTTTGAAATCTTTACCTCTCCGCTCAAAGCCCAAATCATGCTTTCCAACTGACATAGCCAGAAGGATAGGAAGCATTTCTATTTGGGGGGGGATGCCTCCCCCCCAGGAGATCTATTCCTAGTACCCTTAATTATGATGATAGTTATAAATCACATCTAATAGATTCCTTTTTGAATCATTGCAGATAGATTCATGCAGCCATAAGCATGCACAGTGATGCACGAGCATTCATGGGCACACCTGTGTCATTTTTTTAAAAATTCATATAATAATCTTTGCACGTTGCCCCAATCTGCACTGATTCTAAGCAGCAGTATGGAAGCTCAGAGTCACCCTGCAATCGAGAAGCATCTAGATTAGTAAAATAAAGAAATAAAGCTTGCCGTTTGGCTTTTTCGGTGGGATCTTGGCAACTTCCTATTTTAATCTATACCCCTCAAATTTCTTGGGTGCGTCCCATTCATGCAATCTTGTGCATGGTTTCCATTTTTAGTGTTGAATTCTGAATAGGCTGGTGTATTCCTGTGCATTCATACATGTAAAGTTCCCCGAAAATGGGGGAAATGCTTCGTCCTGAATTTCTCTTATGCAAACTTTCCTTCAGAACATGCAATATTTTTTTTTAAAAAAAGAAAATCTCCAGAAAAACTTAAAACAACTGACACAGTTAGAAGAGATGCTGGAGGTCTTCTAGTCCAACCCCCTGCTCAAGCAGAAGACCCTATCCCATTTCAGACAGATGGTTGCCCAATCTCTTCTTAAAAACCTCCAGTGATGGAGCTCCCACAACTTCTGAAGGCCAGTCGTTCCACTGGTTAATTGTTCTCACTGTCAGGAGATTTCTCCTTAGTTCCAGGTTGGATCTCTCCTTGATGAGCTTCCATTCGTTGCTTCTTGTCCTGCATCCAGGTGCTTTGGAGATTAGCTTGACTCCCTCTTTTTTGGGGCAACCCCTGAAATATTCAAAGACTGCTATCATGTCTCCCCTAGTCCTTCTTTTCACTAGACTAACATACCCAGTTGAACCTGCGCGACACTGTATTTCTATCTGAATGTAGTTAGTTATGCCTGAAGGCTGGTTAAATACACCTTCTCTTTTGTTGGTGAGTTTCAAAGGAGTTAACCAGCACAGACAAACAAGCAAAATGCTTCTCAGAGCAAAGCAAAAATCCATCTGTTTATTTTGCTTATTTCTCTTTGGCAAGTTGCAGCGAAGCCCTTTTGGCCATAAATCATCTTTCTTTGATCTGCCTCCAAAAGAACCCCCCTACTTACCATCTTTGCTTCTCATCTTTTTCAGAGATGCAAGTGAAATAAATAGATTAATTTTTCCTCTCTCTTGACCATATTATGGCCAGAGAATATTTATGATGCAATTCAAGCCCATCTGTACCCATGCTCACATAAAGATCCCTTTGTCCTTTCTTGCGGAAACCTTTTAGCGTGAAGTGAAGCTCCAAGGTCAAAAGACTTCTAAAACTTTTAATGAGGGAAGAAAAAAGTGTTTTGCAAGGATAGCGTGCCAAGCCAAAGGAGATATACGGAGGAAAGTAGAGAGGATGGACTGAATTATTGCTCTCTTGATATGATGTTTATTTTCTCGGCTACATTTAGCTCCTAGAAATGTGGCCTCAAAGGCTTGGTTTATGGTCATTAGCCCAGCAGAAACAGATTGCATGAAGCTGTTGTGGAATTCTTGGTGCTCTCTGAAGTTGCTTGGTTGCTCGTAGATGTTATTCAACTAGGTAACATCCTCGGTGTGACCTTTTCTGCATTGTCGTAGGGGCATCTCAGTTGGGTGTGATCAACTGTCCTCGTTCTTTCTTGTTAAAAATTCAAAGGGAGCCTGAGTTGTATACAGGACATCCATAATTGATTTCTGAGATCTCCTCTTAGTTCTGGGAACGATTTCTGTCTAAAATCCCAGAGAGCCATTGTTGGTCATGTCAACCTTGTTCAAGGAATTATATGGGAAGACAGAAGGACATCTTCCAAGTGTTTCATTTCATGCTTATTTCGCCATCTTTTCTTCTCACCCTCTTCACAAGTAATGGTTCCTCAAGGAGGTCAAGAAGCAATGGATGGAAACTTATCAAGGAGAGAACCAACATAGGACTAAGAATACATTTTTTGATAGGTAGAACAGCCATAAAAACCTTCAGTGATGGAGCACCCACAATTTCTGAAGGCAAACTATTCCACTGGTTAATTGTTCTCACTGTTAAGAAGTTTCTCCTTAATTCCAGGTTGCTCTTCTGGCCTCTTCTGATTGTCTCCTTAACGTGCAGCTGAAAGTCTTAACAGGACTTGAAAGCCATTTCCTCCCTGAGTTGACCCCAAACTGTCTATTTTTTTAAAATGAGAACAAGCTGAATCAATGGAAGACTCTCATATTGTTGTAACACTTGTCATGGCCACCCACATTCTGAATGTGACCGCTGATTTACCATTTCAAAGGCACACAATTAAGTGTATCTGCTCCCTGAGCCATAATCCACATCCAGCAAGACACCTCCAGCAATGGTTGGAAGCTCTGAAGATCAGCCGAGATCAAGGGGGGAAAGTTCTCCTTAATATCTCATTCAACAGCTTTCTTCCTCGAACTCTGTGAGATTCCAAGAATCAGGTGTGAGAAGACAATCAACAGTGCACCGAGGATCAGAAGAAATAATCTCGTTCGAGCTAACAGATTTCATCACTCTTCTCACCTGCTCTGGCAGTGCTAAGCGAATCTCCGAGTGTTGCTCTTGTGACTTTTCTGTTCTCTGATGAAATAATGACAATAAAGAAGTATTTTCATTCCTAGAAACTCCTGGAGAAGACATTTCCATCTTTGGTCTCACTTCAGATGAGTTCATTTCAGACAAAGGCCACCAGAACGAAAGCTTATTATTTTATCCTCAGCGTACCAGTTAGACACCAGCAAGGTCCAAGTTAGATTTAACCTAGGAATTTCAACAGGTAGACCTCAACTTACACCAGTTCATTTAGTGACTTTTCGAAGTCACAACGGCACTGGAAAAAGTGACTTATGACTGCTTACGATTGTTGTGGTCACATAATCAAAATTCAGTTGTTTGGCAACTGACTCCTATTTATGATGAGTACAGTTTCCCGGAGTCATTTGATCCCTTTTTGTGACCTTCTAACTAGCAAAGTCAAAGGGGAGCCAAGTATGGAAATAGGCTGCAATTTCAGGACCATGGAGAGCTCTCCGCAAATCACTCATGGATTTCATATGGATTTTTATGGCTCAATTTTCTTTCACAGCCCCTACCCCAAATGTACAGTAGGTAGTTCTCGACTTACAACAATTTATTTAGTGACCGTTCAAAGTTACAACGGCACTGAAAAATATGACTTACGACCATTTTTCAGACTTATGACTGTTGTAACATCTCCAGGGTTACGTGGTTTACATTTGGATGCTTGACAACTAATTCGCTTTTATGACGGTCGCAGTGTCCTGGCTTCATGTGATCCCCTTTTGTGACCTTCTGACTAGCAAAGTCCATGGGGAAGCCAGATTCACTTCACGACCGTATGTCTAACTTAAGCACTGTTTTTCGAAGCAGATGAGGGCAGGACAAGACGTAACCGCTGAAAGCTTCTTAAAGAGAGAAGCAACCTAGAACTAAGGAAGAATTTTCTGACAGGGAGAACAATGAATCAGTGGAACAGACGTTGCCTCCAGATGTTGTGGGTGCTCCATCACCGGAGGTTTTGAAGAAGAGACTGGAGGCCCATTTGTCTGAAATGGGATTGGGTCTCCTGCTTGAGGAGGAAGTTGGACTGAAAGACCTCCAACATTATTTCCAACTCTGTTATTCTTTTTTTCCTTCCTTCCTTCCTTCCTTCCTTCCTTCCTTCCTTCCTTCCTTCCTTCCTTCCTTCCTTCCTTCCTTCCTTCCTTTCTTCCTTCCCCATCATCACTAAAGGTTTTTAAGAAGAGATTGGACAACCATTTGTGTGAAATGGGGTAGAATTTCTTGCTTGATCAGGCAGTTGGACTGGAAGACCTCCAAGGTCCCTTCCCACTCTGTGTTTCTGTTGAATACCAAGGGTCTCCCACATGGCCATTGCAGTAGAATCTGGGCCTCCGTTTGGAATGATGTCATTTGCTTTTAGCTCTTTCTTCCAGGCAAGATTGGGAAGCTGTTTTTCCTGCATGGAACAGGATGTGTTTAGCTTCCCCTACACTCCACGTTGCATGCGCCACATTGCGCCTAATCATTAGCCTGAAGTTTCTCCGCATGAGGTTGATGCTCCATCATGTTTTGCATTACCCTCAAATTGATTTGGCAGCATTTCTCACCCTCTCCTCTTACGTTCCCAACTACCCCCGTATCCTTAATCCCCACGGCTGAGGCTGTCTAAGTAGCATCAAGGCCTCTCTGCAAAATCAGTGGCTCTAATTCTGACTGAAATGGCTCTTCTTCTTGCTGATTCAATCAGCCTCGTATGTAATAACCCAGCCCTGTCAGATTATACTTTGCAGAATGAGATCAAATTGTTTTGCATTTTTCCTGCCTGAAGAAACAGTCTTTCTTGTTCAGGTGGCTTCTGCTAGTGGGATTTCTCTGAAACTTAAGAAGATTTCCTATCACTCATATATATTTTACACGTTAGAAAACTACAACATGACATGACTTTTCGACATCATCGCCATTCCAATTGAGGCGCTTGTCACAACATCTTACAAGGTTTGAAATTCCTTCTGCAAAGAAATCTCCCTCCTGGGAATGAAGCCAGAAGAGGTGGGAGTCACTCAGCACCAAATCTGGGCTATTTGGGGAGGGGGGGAGATGATCAAAAATATCCCAACAAAACTGCTCCAAAAGTTCTTGGGTGCATCTAGTGTTGTGCGGGCGAGCATTACTGTGAACCAACACCACACCAGAAGTCAGCATGCCCGGACGCTTGCATCGCCCCTCTTCGACAATGACAATGCACTTCACAATGCTGTTCAAGGGTGGCTTCATTCCCAGGAGGGAGATTTCTTTGCAGAAGGAACTTCGAACCTTGTAAGATGTTATGCCAAGGGCCTCCATTTGAATGGTGATTATGTCGAAAAGTCATGTCATGTTGCAGTTTTCTAATGTGTACAATACAAGTTCTGTATCTGCGAGTGTCTGTCATTGATAACCAAACTTTCCCCCCTCCTTGAATTGCCCTCGAATAACTTCACAATTGCAATGATTCACTGAACAACTGTGGCAGAAAAGGTTGTAAAATTGGGTAAAACTCACTAAACAACTGTCTCGCTTAGCAACAGAAATCTGGGGCTCAATTGTGGTCGTAATTTCAAGGACGACCTGTAGTTTTGAGCTTCCCCTACTGGAGTGGCCCTTAATCTTTTGAGGACCAGGGACCCTGGAGAAAGTTTTTTCCATGGACCAGAGGGGATGTGGTTTTGCCTGCTGCCTGCATTCTGTGAATGGGTCTTGGCTTGTTTGCACGGTCCGGTTGTTGACATGCTGCGGACTGGTGCTGGTTCGCGGACCGGGGTGGTTCTCATCCTATCTCTCTGATCGGTCACAGTCAGTGTTGGTGGAAGGACAGAGGTCGACCTCTAGGCCCCTCGTTTGCGGGGTGCCTCAGAGCTCGGTCCTCTCTCCCCTCCTATTCAACATGTACTGGAAACCGCTGGGTGAGATCATCCAATGACTCAAAGTGAGATATCAGCAATATGCTGACGATATACAAGTATATATCTGCACCCCGCGTCAATTCAGTGTAATGTAATCCTATCTATATATATAAATGTGAAATACCACTCACTGATTCATCACCAGATCTCCCAAACTATTAAAGATACAAACCTG
>JANHFO010002966.1:34634-46893 GCA_032468095.1 Pareas carinatus | reverse complement strand
AATGTTGGCTCTGTCTGATAAAAGTCATTGCCTGGTTGGTTACTGAAGCAAGCTCCTCCTTTCATTCAACAGTTTGCTAAAAGATCACAAATCCCTTGCAGTGTTGGTATATGTTAAGTTCATTATTATTATTATTAATATGAATTGCACTTAAGGTGGCTTAAATGTTTCTCCCTCTCGTTCCCTGTATCCACAATTTCATCCCTAGAATAAACTTGTGGTGGGATTAGCTGAGGGATAGACCCCGGTTCGTACCAACTAGAAACCTTTCATAGCTGATTTTAACCTATATTCCAATTTTTTTGTATTACGGTACCTAGATGGAAGCCAAAATCCAAGCCAGTTTAGTTCATTTTTAGTCCATTTTTAAGCCAACGGAGGCATGCAAAACTCTTCCTGCTCCTCCCAAGAAACTGACCCTCACTGGTTGGTCATTTTTGTGCAAGAGTCATTATTCTGGACTTGTCCTTTTATGTGGCCCATGATTTGTGCGGCTCCAATCGGATGAGCTTCTGCTGTCCAACCTCAGAACAATCCTTCCATTTTAACTTTGGGTGTGCAATGCGCTTCTGTAATCAGAACTCTGAGAGGCTGCAGTGAAAGTCGTATTAAATGCTTCCCACTGTTTTCCTAGACTCTCAGTCTCTTGTACGATTCTGCTTGGAAATGCATTAAACCTGCTTACTTTGTAAATCAGGCCGGCGCTGTCCTTCCTTCCTCGTGTCAGTTTGGCAGCTGGAAGCAGTTCAATTCATTTTACACATGTACATTTAAATGATTGTGCTCTGAAAGTAAGGTTTTTCCAATCCCTGATTCTGCTATTCCCTCTTGGGGCTTCCTTTTTATATAAACTGCAGAGTGGATGGATTTCCCCCCTCCGTTAGAAAGCAAAAGAAAGCTCTTTTGTTTTCTCATTGGAAAGGAGACATTACCACTCTCTGTACATTAAAGGGGGAGGGTCTTAGACAGAATAGCATTTGGACCACCATCCCTTGTGAAGCCACAGTCCTCCATCAAATTATGACTATTGGGCGTCATTCCCGAATAATCTGGATTTTATAACTATAGCAAGCCGAGGTTCTTGCCTCTCCATTTACTTAGCAAAATGCCCTTATGGTACTTTGTGATGCCATCCCAAATCAGCATTTTATTTATGATTGGTGCATGTGTGTGTGTGTTTACACATGCTATAATGAGGAAATGTTTGTGTTAATAAGATATTTTATTATAAAGATTTATAGAAAGATAGAACCATGTAATAATATACTATTATTTTATCGGTGGCCCTTCAGTATAAAATACCCTAGTAGGGGTTGACAGACTGGTGGGATTCAAAAGGCCAGCCGCTGGAATTCTGTGCAGCCACAGTTCTTCCCTTCCTCCCCGCTCCAACGTTGATGCCATGGTAGCACTGTTCACTACTCCTGTAGTTGGTATCTTAGAAAGAAGCATTAAATGGGTCGGGAGAGAGACAGCCAAGGAATTCCACCGAAGATTCATATTTTTGTGTGTGTTGTTGAAAGAGCGTCTTAAATCCCAAACCTCCTTCCTTAACCTTGTGTCTCCTGTGTTTGCGACTCTTATGGACTTCTGGAGAGCAATCAGTTAGGAAAAAGCTGTATTTAACTTGGAAATCTGCAGGTTCTGTAACTTCAAGAGTGTTTGCTTAAGTTGACATTCTGTTCGGTATAATATAGAGAAAAAAGGCTATGTCAAGACAAGAGCCTTTATGTCTATCCCTTGGACTTTCTTCAACTATTTCCTTTCTGGTTTTTGTTTTCAAAAACCGTAAACAAATGCTTTGGAAGCCCAAGGTCTCATTTAATACATTCAGTCAACTTTCTGCAGTTATACAGAATTGGCACATAAACTGTCTGCATTGGGAGAAGCCAAGCTACATCAAATATTTAATCTTTTAATTAGGTATATTATAGGAGTTTAAAAGCAGCAGGAAAGGGAGAGTAATGTAATGGCATTCTGCACAAATGTCCTGTTCAGCTACATTTTTGCATTGGATTGAGCTGCTAAATCTGTGGCTCATCCTGGTGTGCCAATAGCGCCGAATTCACGGCGTTCTCCAGCTTTCTGTGTTCAACCCACAGCACTGATTGGTTCCCTATTTGTGCTTTTTTTTTTAAATGTCGTGTACAAAAAGGAGATGTGATAATTAGACCTCGCCAGTTTTCAACTCTGCTTTCATCCATTGCTGATGTCACACTAGATTATATCTGTCTTAAAACTGATTTTGACCATTGGCGTTTTGCTTAAAATGTTAACATTAACATTCAGTTCATTTTGGGCTGTTCATCTGATGAAAACTGCCATAAGCCAGCTGCATAGCTGTTTCCTGTTGAAACTCTGAACTTTCCTTTATACTGGAGCAGGGGTGTCCGACCGTGGCCACTTTTAAGACCTTGGACTTCCATTCTCAGAATTCCCCAGCCAGCATAGGAAAACTGACTGGGGAATTCTGGGAATGGAAGTCCAAGGACTTAAAAGTGGCCAAGGTGGGACACCCTTGTGCTGGAGGTTTCCTCTGCAGATAGTTAAGAAGCTGGGAGACTAAATACTGTGGAGATCATTTGTATTCCCAGACCAAATGGGCCACACACTCATCTACATCCAAAAAGGTGAATTAAAATAAGCAAGAAGATGGACTTCTTCTGAAGTTATATTCTGAACTGCGCTATGAAGTGCGCTATGAAGTTCACAGGATGGCAGTTGAGGCTCTCAAAACTCCCATTTATACGAAACTGCGATTCTCTTCAGGATTTTGTCTGCAAAAAATATTGAGGGTTTTTTTGGGGGGGAGGGGGCCATGTTCTAGTAGCTGGAAGGAGATTATATTCTCCACAGCGCTCTTTTCCCAAAGACTGCAATTTATAAAAGTGACCCCTTTTTTTAAGATAAGTGGGGTCATGTCCAGAAAGCCCTCCTTTCCACAGTCAGGTTAATCTGTAGATTCCATGGCATTAAAAAAATAGTGTAATTATCTGCCATTTCAATGGTCTTGTACTGAAAAACCTGGGGAACCGGGAAGTATTAGCTTCAGAACTCAGGGGGGCTGTTATCGTTGGGTAGCAAGCCATGGCGAGCGATTACGGACTCCGGCCTGGCAGTATTGGGCAAAGCGAAGGAACTTGGCCCTGCTGCGGGCGCCTTGCGTACTGTGCATGTTAGACCTAGATATTTAGCGTCCATACTTTGCACATTATGAAATTTACAGCGAATTCGGCTTCCCTGTTAAGTTGAGCGAGAACCTTGTAATCCCCCGCCCCTTCCCATATTTGGCATGGAATCCTGGGATGAAGAATGGGCAGGGGTGGGTGTTCGGGTGAGATCCCAGCACGGTCCCAGCACGGTTGGAGAAATTAAAAAAGTAAGCAAAATGACACAGACCTAGACTCTGACATCTCTACCCTTGCTTTGGCTGTTGAACTTTCCGTCAGAATCCGAGAGAAAGCTGTGTGTGTGTGTATATATATATGTGGATTCCTTGAAGTTAAAGGCATTTGCCATAGACCCCCATATTTACTCATTAGCAATCTCCACAGTTTCAGCCGATAACGCAGCCGTATGCTTCGGCGATATTGGTTCTGAAAAGACTACATAGATGGCATCACCATCTTCATATTCTCAACCTTCTCCCCACTCCACTACAGCTAGTGTTGAAACTGGTTATCGAAGCAGTCTTTGCTCTGCTGAATTCAATAAAACATTGCTTTTCAACCTTAGCTGCTTTAAGACCTGTGGATTTGAACTCCCAGAATTTCCCAGCCAGCTGTGCAGGCTGAGGAATTCTGGGAATTGAAGTCCACAGGTCTTAAAGCGGCCAAGGTTGAGACACTGCCATAAACCTGCTGCTTTCTAAGAAGCCCTAATTCATCCTAATGGCTAGGTAAACTCTTCTTTCTAGAAGGAGCTGCTGCTACTCTCCTCCAGAACACGGAAGAGCACCTGGCTGCACCCAGTTTACTACCAAAGTTGTAAAGGCTTGGGATAGACACTTGGGCTGCAACCAGGGGGAAAAGCGCCGTTGAATTCTAGAGTTGGTTTTTGATAGAAAACTCTAGGGCTACACCAATGGAGTGACTTTGTTGGCATATACAAGACCGTTGAACGCAAGTAATAGCGGGACATCTGTGTAGAATTACCACTAGGGAGTATCTGCTTGTGAAGAATCTCCTCCTGCCTCTGTTTCCCCATTTGGCTTGGGGCAGAGCAAAACGGTGAAGAAGAGGAGGCCCCATGTTCACCATTTACTTCACTTCCAAATCTTAACAGTGACATGCAGCAGTCCGTTATTCAAGATACCTAGGGCCTGAAGATTTTGGAGGGGATCTTATTTACCTGGGAAAATATCTGACACAATGATTAAATGCAAATCCACTACAGTTTCCCCTTTTGTTTATACTCTGGTTCATGTACTTTTTGTGGAAGGAAGATAAAATCCCTTTCCCAAGAAACAGGCATTGTATTTCAGTGTTCAAAAACTTGCTCCAAGTATAAGGCGGTCGATTGAATGATATCAATAAACTTTACGTTTTATAAAAAAAAAAGAAAAAGTGTGAAACTACTTTATTTACATATTTTGTTTCTAAGCTGTAAATTCCGAAGCTTGTGAATCTTGCTGGATTAAGTTTTAGCTTATCATCTTCAGAACTGTCCAGAAAGTTTCTCAACCTCTAATGGTTGAAGTCAGGTGGTCTGTTTTCCTGAAACGATTTTCTTTTGGTTTTCTTCGAAACCGAAAGCCCCAAGTAAGAAATCTATGAAAACCGTAAATCCACACGAATTCCCTCCTAGACGTCGTCAGATTGGGTATTATATAAACTTGGAAAAAGTTACTTTTGACTCCAAAGGTCCTTTGCTCCGCTCTTTAATGCTAATTTGGTAACACTATATAGACCCTCCCTCAGTAGAACAAAGGAAGGGATGCCTTCCTTTTCTCTACTTTTTTTTCCCCACCAAAGTGAAAAGTGATTCTGATCAAAAGAGTCTCATACCTGGTTCTTCCAGCCTTGACATTGCCCTCCTGGATTCTCCTGGAAAGTTTTAAGTTTTCAGAAAAAGAGATTGCTTCGGATTTGCAACCCATTTCCTATTCACCTTTTGATTAGCCAATGTACCGTTATAGATTCGAGATGCAAAACGTACTTGTTATAAATTGAAAAGCATTTATTTAGCTTTGTCTTGGGTTGGGGAAAAAAAAGGATTTTGGAAAGCATCAATCATTGACCGTTGGCAGACGTTTATTGACATGCCTCCTTCGCTGACATAACTTCCTAGAGTTGATCAAAACGTGGATTCAGATTTCAGATACAATTTTGCTTCGCTTGACCACAAACCAGGTTGGTGGTTTTTATTTTCCTATATATGTATATGTATTTAAAATTTGTAGCATTTTAAAAAGATAGATATATTTTTTGAATTCTGCATAGTAAACTCCGTCTTTTAGGGATACAAATATGTGATTGCGATAGGAGGTTTTGGTTTTTTTTTAATTGTGTAGACCAGCCCATTCCGTTTGTTTTTATTTTGTTTGATATCTCAGAAGCTGCATAAAAAGCAATACATTCTCCGCAGTGGGAACACTTGAGTGTAGTTGATTGCGAATTGGATGTGTTGTGTCTACTAATAATTGGTTTCTGTTCCCAATTATGAAGAGAAAAAGGCAAAGCTTTCAGCTCCCGTGTTCGCTTATCAGCCCCTATAAATGCTTCTGCGAAATGAGATATAACTCTTTAACATATTATAATTTCCACATTTTGTAATTAATGCGTTGCTGTCATTTCAGGAAAATTAAGCTTCATACCTAATGAGGTAGCGCATCTCTTTGGGCATGTACATGTACAAGCACACACATACATAATACATACACAGGTTTTACGCAACATAATTGAAGAGTCTTTAAAAACTCAGCCAAGGTGAGAGAGAGTGGCGCACTGCAGGTGAAAAACTGATTGTGTGCAAATGCAGAGTCGGAAAGACTTTAGTTTTGAGCACTGATATCTGTCTGATTTCCTTCTCTTGCCAGGACAGAGGTGTATGGTAGAAATAGGCAGCTGCAACCAAGTCATAAAGTAACAAAGATGGTTATGTGTCTATGGCAATTCTCAACATTCAAGTCATGGTTGTCCCGAAGGTGCTTTTCCCAAAAAGTCCTTGTTTTTTCCCTTGAAAACATTTCGCTTCTCATCCAAGAAGTTCCTTCCGCTTTTCACAACTGAAGAAGTGAAATGTTTTCAAGGGGAAAATGAGCAATGTCCGCTTGCGTTTTGGGAAAGCACCTTTGGAATAAAGATGTTTACTTTCGCATTAATACCACAATTACTTAGAATGAAATCTCATTTTATTCAGAGGTCTTTGGAGCAGTGTGCATATTGGGTACAACCTCTGTGTGAGTGAAACCTTGCTAGCTTCCTCAATAGCTAAAGAGGCTGCTAGCAAGATGCGTGTTGAGTTGTGTATTACTAAGGTATACATGTGTGTGTGTACTGATTTTCAAATCAATTGGGTAGAAGTAGAAGCCGACTTGGGAATTCTGTCAAAAAGCAAACATTTCTATGGCCGCGTATAACCTCCACCCCAGGCTTCTCCCAGCTCAGACCTAGGAACACACATCGGTTTCCACAATAAAACGCTAGCTCCATTTATGCGCAGAGACTTCTAATCCCTTCCAAAAATTAAGTAGAAGCTTGGTGAGGGCTCTACAGCAGAGGTTTTCAATCTGTGGTCCGGGGACCCCTTGGGGTCCGCAGGCAGGTCCAGAAAAATTTGGGAAAAGTCCTAGACCTGAATTGTCGATGAGTAATGAGTCGAATGCGTGGGAGTGGGGTCTGCCACGTAGCAGCAACACGTTTTGGGGTCCGCAGCTTGAAAAAGTTTGAAAACCTGCTCTATGGTTCATTTTTCAGCCGAACATCCTTTTTTTTCCCTCTATGGTAATGTAACTTTCCAATGAAGAGAGCTGGCAAATAGTGATGAAACGGTGCGCATTTTACCTTAAAGTTTCTTTCATGTGCTCAATAATGTATGAGAGCTTCCACTGCCCCCCCAATACTTAAAACACCATCTAGGGTGCCTGTATTATTTACGTAATTTTGCTTTTGGTTCCTTTTCCCTTGCCCCTTCCTTCATCTAAGCCACATCTCTACCAAATTATTTTCAAGATGGGTCTTCTTAGCACACAGAAGATTAGCCTCTGCATCCTTGCTCCTACTGCCCAATTCCCAGTCCAGAAACGTGAAGTATTCTTCAGCTGGTTTCGCAAAGGGCAGGGAGGAGAGAATAGGGGATTAGTTTAATCGAGGTTTAAAGTCTCTTTGCAATGAGAGCGCTCCATGCTCAATAATTGGCCCTCGTTTGCATATACAATAAAAAAGCTAATCAGCTCAAGGCTTTGTACTGTTTGGGGTTATTAAAGGATTGCATGCTTCCTCTGAGTGGTGTTCCCGTTAAATCCTATTTACTGCTGACCATGGAAACTCTGCAATCCTAACCCATCGTTAGATTGCGTTTTTCCTTTGACCCCGTCCTGTAAAGCAAGCAATTTTCCTCTCCTTCCCATTAACAAGGATGATGTCCGCTCCTGGCTAATTGAGAAGGTTTTAAGATGTGCAATTTATTTATTTTTTTAAAAAAACCTTCATTCCCCAAATTTCAAGGCTAAATCCGTCCATTTGGAGGTTCCTTGATTGACGTGCCTTTAATGAAAAATGGGTGGACCGATCCCTGTGAACTGTTACCGGTTACACTTTTCTGGTTTTTGGTTTCTTCCCCTCCTAGGATGAATCACCCATCGTTCTTTAGAAGCTGGGTGGCCTTTGCTTTCCTTCTCCTGCGGCAGCAAGGTTAGTATTTCAGCTTTTCAGGCGTGGGATACTGATACGCTCCCTGTTCATTCTGACAATCCATTGCCTTGGGCAAGTTGCATGAGAACCGAGGAAACTGTCCGTCAGGAATCCTTTCCGCACATCCTCTACTTCGTTTGTACTATTCTTCCGAAATAACTTCTTCAGACCTATCCAGGATTGTGTCAAGGTGGCGTGACCTTGCCCTGCTAGAAATACATGTGGAATGAGGCCACTTTTTGACGGGGAAGTCCGCATTGTGGATTCTCCAGTCCATCGCCCCACCAGGATGAGAAGGGGATGAACAGGAGACAGGACTGATCCTATCTCCATGGCTCTGGGATCGGCGTGCATCTCCAAAGAAGCAGGGCTGCGTAAGCGGGACCCAGTTCCCACGGCCCGCGTGGACATTCTCCCGGGAAAAACGTAGAATTAAATTCAAAGTGTTAGTTCTTAAAGGCTATTTATTTTCTAGGGAGCAGACTCTATAGGAAGTGCAACCTAATCAAGGTCCATGTTCAATCTAAGATTCTCTGGGCGGATCTTTCCCACGGCGACTATCAGCGTCTCCGCCTTCTCTCCTCATCACGTGCTCAGCCACATAGATAAGGGCCCAGCTGCAGGCGATGCCCAACTCCCCCCCCTGTCTGCCTCCATGGCAACTCAGAGAAGATCTGGGAGTTGACAGAAACAATCTGAAGGAAAGGTGGGAGAAAAGTGAAAGATTGGAGACAGGTTGAGAAGGGATGGAGGGATGGAACCCGCTTGAATTAGTTTGGATTTAAGACGTGATGGTTTCACATATAATCATCAAGTTGAAAGAGGCCGTTTTGACCAATTGGCACCCATCTTCTACTTCTCACCCTACTTCTGCAAGTCCTCGACTTCCTTCAACGCCCATTCCACCTGTCTCAGTCTCCATTGGATGGAAAGTATAAATCGGTGATGGCTAACTTTTTAGGCACCGAGTGCCCGGACGAGTCACAGCTAATGAGTCGAGGCTCGTGACATCATCGCCTCGCGCCACGACTCTCAGAGCATGCACAGGGCCCTGTGATGTCATCACCTGGTGCCGCTACTCTCTTTCTGAGCATGCTCAGCTCTGGGGTGATGCTGAGGCGACTTGGCTCACGCGCCAACAGAGAGGGCTCCGCGTGCCCACTGTGGCACGCATGGCACCGGTTCGCCATCACTGATCTAGCTATTCCAGTAGACTGTTAAAAGACCAGCAACAGAAGTCCTCTCTTCACCCTCAGATTCATTCAACTGGTTAACTACAATATCATTAAACCAGGACTAAAATGAAATTCCAGGTAAGCAAATCAACACGGAATGGGGTTGGCCAGGATAATTATTTCTCTCTTGTGTGTGTTTCTTCGTTGCAGCCCAGACTATGGGCATCTTATACCCTTTTTGGCCCAACGACACCAAGACTCCCAAAGTGGACGATGGCAGCTCTCCAGAAATCAAGCTCTCCTTCCCCTTCGTTTTCTTCGGCGTGCCGTACAGGACCATTTTTGTAAGTAAAGACCCTGTCGGTAAAGCCAAACACCCCTTTCAACACCATTAGCCTCCGCATTGTAAGCTCCGCTCTCCGCTGGCCTTTCTCGGAGAAGAGGAGGAAGATTAATGGCGTCCTCCCTGCCAGGTTCTCACACTTTCTGAAGGGTGCGCTCAAGGAGGCGAGGGGCGAGATTACGAAAGCCCAGCAACACCCCTGTGCAGTTGATTAAACACTCAAACGACCTGCAGGCTTTGGCATGGCAAACATTACGCCGGTGCCATGAAAACCAGAATAGGTCAAGGAGCTGCAGAAAACACACATGCATACATATATATTTTTCAGGAAATGTTTCTGCTTTGGGGATAGTTTTGTCCTCAAGAACTGCATCATTTACGCAGCCTCCCCAAGTTGCTGCTTTAAAAAGAGAGAGAGCGCATTATTTCTCCAAGACAGAATTGAGAGAAAGGGATCAAACAGTTTCCTGCACACAGAAACACACAGACGCACCAAGCAAACAAACACACACACACAGGAAGAATAAACGCCAACTTTGGAATCTGGTTTCTAACCAGACCTTTGTCCATGCCGAGAAGGGCCACGACATTTGTGCAGCTGGGACATTTCTGAGTCTGTGAGTCGGGGCGCGATGAGAGCTGAGCTCATCACATCATGGGCGCGAGAAATGTGAGATTTGGGGGTCCCCTCTGCTTATCAAGGGCAGCGGGGCCCATGTTTTCATTTCAATGAGTTCCAAAGGTGCTTTTTCCAAAAGGCACCTGGACTTTCTTGGGGTTTCCCCTCCTCCCTCTGGAAACATTTTGCTTCACGTCCGAGAAGCGTCTTCGGTTCTCTTCCAGGTGGGCAAAACAGGATGGATGTCCTGGGAATTCAGAGCACAGGCCGTTGCATAAGATTCGAATCCTAGGCTTCTTCATCATTCCTCTGTCAAGGAGTCTTCACTCCATCCCGACCCTCCAAGCACCGGGGCGGGAGTTTGTGGGGGGGAAGGGACATAAATATATAGCTCTATTTCCATCAAATAATGAAAGAGGCTCTACGCTTCACTCGCCTCGCGTCGGTCTCATTTTGAGCTGACATTTTTGCTTCCTGCTAACGTATATCACACCTTCCTCCGGCTTTGCAGGTCAACAACAATGGCGTGGTTTCCTTTAATGTGCTGGTCAGCCAGTTCACCCCAGAATCCTTCCCTCTGACTGACGGGCGGGCTTTCATCGCCCCTTTTTGGGCAGATGTCCACAATGGCATCCGGGGAGAAATCTACTACCGGGAGACCACCGACACAGTGCTGCTGAAGAAAGTCTCCAAAGATATCAGGAAGTACTTCAAGAACCTGCCCTCCTTCGCTGCGGTGTCGGTTTTTATCGCTACGTGGGATGAAGTTACCTTCTACGGAGGGAGTAGCACCACCCCGGTAAGATCACCATCTTATGTGGTCTAGGACAATTGGCCTTCAAATTTGTAGAAGGAGAGCTACAGCAAGAAGTTTTACCAGCTGGCAAAGAAAGAAAGGGAGTCTCGGATGGCCATTTCTAGCTTATTTGCTTTTATCAATGAGATCTAACCCTTGATGGGATTCGAACCTGGGCTGGATGACCTGTGAGGCTAATGTCTTAACCACTAAGCCACAGGTTCTCCCTCGCTTTGTTGACTTGTACCAGGGTTCAAAGGAGAGCTACTAAGGAGATCTACGTTAGCCTGCTATACCCCCAAACCAGGAGTCTGGTAGCATCTCTTCCCCAAAAAATAAATCTTAATCAAAGGCATAAACCAGTGTGTTCAAACTTAGCAACTTCAAAATTTCTGGGACTTTGAAGTCTACCCACCTTAAAATTGACTAGTTTGGAAGAAACATTAGCCTAAACCTTTTGGTAAAATTGTTCATTGGGGGGAAAATGTGCTACCTGTCTCCTTTGGAGTTTTTAATGTCCCAAATCTTTCTCAGTGGACCTGCTCAGTTTACTCAGGGTGTATGTGTAGAGTTGGGAGGTTTTCCTGCAACATGAAAAGCATTTCTGTGTAGCAATTGATGCAAACTCTATAGCTAAATGAGGGATGGGCCATCTCCTGGGACCCTCTGGAACACCATGGAGTAATCTGTGCCCAGGATGCACTCCAGGTAGGTGTGGATGAGGCCCAAGTGGGTGTGGCTACACTGATGCCCCACCTTCCCATCTTTCAGAAGAAAAGCAACCAGCATCCCTTGTAATTCCTACGCACCAAGCCCAGTGACTAAGCAAATGGTCCATTCCATCTCTGTGTTAAGGTGAACCTGTGTTAGATTAAAATGGGGGGTGGGCCGTTGGTGGCTTAGTGCATTTCGCACAACCAAATCGAAGCATTTCCTGCAAGTGGAGTAAAGCAAGTCACCACTGGCAAATTGCGTTCAGCCAGACGGTGATGCAATTTATTTAGCAGAAGTTGTGAGTTCTCCAACACTGGAGGATTTTAAGAAGAGATTGGTTGTCTCCTAAAGCCCTGAGGAAGGGGTTGGTCTAGAAGACCTCCAAGGTCCCTGCCAACTCTGTTATTCCACTAGCTGTGCGTCTCACAAAGCACAGCAGTTTTGCTGACCCGTTTTTATTCATTTACCAAATTTATTTGCAGCCCATCTTGTAGTTCAAGGCGACTCTGATCGGCTCATGCTTTGGATTTAGCCCATTGTATGATTTCCCCAACACTGTTCGTGTCTTCGCTTGGTTGTGGCAAAGGGGCAGCCTCATTGAAACGATTTTCTCCAGAGTAGGGCATAGGATGGATGCGTTCTTGGGAGCGTCGGCTGAATGAACGGTGAAAGATCTCAGCCAATCCCCCGAGGATAGTAAATAAGACAGACATCATCCTGATAGATCTATCAAAGATTTCGAGGAAGGCGGGGGGGAGT
>JANHFO010002966.1:0-13237 GCA_032468095.1 Pareas carinatus | reverse complement strand
GCCAAGTGTTTCTGGACTCACAAGGAATTTGTCTCTGGTGTACATGCTCAATACTTACATGTAGGCTACAACTGACAAACTGTGGATACAATTGTACGGCTATAATTGACAAACAATGATTGCAATCCTACGATACATTCATTTTCATAAAGTACATTCGTCATGCCATGTACGCATTAGGTGCATTCATAATCATAAAGTATATTCATTATGTCATCATATTATGAAGTACAATCATCATGTCACAAAGCATTTCATCATGTCCCATATCAAAAGTATGTGATGGTGGCGTTTCTGTGATAATGCCCTGATGACTGTCTATGTGTTACCATTCTGGCATCCTTGTGGCTTGTTCCAGACTCCCCTAGAGTAGAATATGTTTTCTGGATCAGGCATGGCTGGAATTCAATAGTAGCAACATAGCTTTGATCCAGTGTGACTTGGAGGCCCAATATTTTGAAAAACGGTCTCATTTCTTTTTGTCTAAAAGACAATATTGGCAGTGAGGTGCTGGAAGAACATCAGCCAAACAAAGCTTCGAATAGAATCAGTTCTCTGTTTGTTTGTTTGTTTTACAGGACTTCATGTCTGGAATACATTAAGGGAGAACATTTTTCTGTTGCCTGTCCTGAGTAGCATCCATTATGAGTGTTAGAGTGTAACAGTCTACATGAATCCTTCCTATTATTGCAATAGATTCTGTGCATAAAGATTACAACAAAAATATAAGAAAGATCTATTTCTGTTTTGTTTTAAAAAAATGAAACTCACTTCATGAAATTCTCCTCTAAGCCTCCTTTGCTTGGCAATGATGCATTTCTAAACAGGCAGCCATAAATCTGCGCAGCTTAGTGGCTGCTCCTTTCCGGTGCCCTTGCTTCTTTCAGGAGAAATGGGGATATGTTTGCTGTTACGTCATCATCTCTGTTTCTTGCCACCTTTAGCATCCAAATAAAATAAAAAAATAAAGGGGAACAAAAATGGATGACGTCCTTTTACCGGTCCACAACAGAAAGCATTGCATTACGGTGCATGCTGGTTTGCATTACTCTTTGCATTACGGTGTGGTATGCTGGTTTGACAGCCGCGGACAGAAAGACCTTACAGAGGGTGGTGAGGACAACACAAAACATCGTGGGCTGTCCCCTGATACCACTAGATGACATCGCCAGGGCCCGCTGCCTTAGAAGAGTGAGAAAAACCCTTAAGGACGACTCACACCCTGGTCAGCCCTTCTCGGGCAGGAGGTATAGAAGTATAGGCAGCCGCACCAACGGGCTGAAGGACAGTTTTTATCCGTGGGCTGTCAGACTCCTGAATGAAAAATGATATTATAACAACGTGGTGGGGTTGACTGGTGTGGCCGGCGCTGGTTCACACGGGAAATAGGGTGTTTGTTAGTAGGTTCACTGGGCTGGGGATTCTTTGCCGTTTGTCTTCACTGTGAGCTGTTTGCATGTCTTGAGGCGGGAAGGTGTGCACGAAGGGATGCTCAGCCAATCTCATTGTACACAAGTTGTACTATGACAATAAAGGTTTCATCATCATCATCATCAAATCAGGAAGCCCGCTCCATCGTGCTGAAGGAGCCCGCCTCATCTATAGTCATCCAAACAACAATAACCGCAATGAGAAGAGGAGAAGCTTTGGAAAATTTGTGCAAACTGGAGTGCTTTTCTGCCCCAAACTGCCTGTGAGATTGCATAGAAAAAGATTTTAAACAGGAAGAAACAAAGGAAGAGATGCGGAACATTGACGGTCTGTCGTTGTCTCATAGCAAGTTGATTTGGGGGGGAAGTACGCACGGTTCTTGGGGGAATTAGTTCGTGGGGCTTTAAAAAGTGGGATTTCGTTTCCTGCAGATAATTTCCAGGGACTCTGAGCCATCTTCTTCTTTCTCTACATTGCCAGACGGTATTGCTGTCAGGCTCCGGCCTCCCTCGAGCGATGCCGTAAAAGGCCATTCTGGAATAATGCACTCGGTGCTCCTTTTAGCAATGTAGTTCTATGCGGGGTGCAGTTACCAGTTCAGTTATCGGTTTCAGTCTCACAACGCAGTGACACCAGCTCTCAATAGTGGGGTGATTTCGCCAGGCTTTCTTTCGAGGGAGAAAGGGAAACATCTTCCTCTTCTCAGCATCCCTGGCTGGGCCCCTGTCATTTACTGATTTCTGATTCCCCAGAATTTACTCTCTCCGATTAGCGCAGGAGAAGCCATGAATTCATAGAGAAGACATTTCATTTGCAGAGGGAAACTAATAAATGAGAGACGGAGGAGATTAATCAAGGTGAAAGATGGTTGTGAGGAGGTTTTGTTTTGACACGGGGGTATTAAATCCTCTTTCTGAGTTGGTCATCAATCTAGTGATTATTTTTCAATGGGACAAGTTGATGTTTCTTGGTTCTTGTCCCAATAAATTATCTACCTTGTCTTACATCTACTAGGGATCAATCAACAATCCCCATCCGTTTTCTATGGTTTCACTCATAAAGCTTTTCCTCCACTACTCTTTCTTCTCCTCCTCTTCACTTTTTTGCTTCGGCTTATTTATGTATAGTTTCCCCCAATATTGCACATTTTTCTATCCTAAAATATTAATTTGTATGCCCGTTCCAACAAAAAACTCTGCATTTTTTAATGCTTTCCAGTGTGGCGTTGATGTATCTATTGCATCATATCAAGGATTGCTGCTAATCTAAGCAAGGTAACAATGGGCCACCAACATATATGTATCACAAACTGACCAAATAAAGTAGTTTTCCAGAGCTTGAGTTAAAAATCGGCATATCCCTCTTTTTATTTGTTAAATGATACAAGGCAGCCTAGAAATGTTGCCAAGGAACAGGTGAGGTTTCTTAGAAGCGTCCTTCAGCTTCCAGTCTCTTCAAAACAACAAAGTTTAAGAGAAATCATTGACTGCTCCCATCCAACAATTGGATAAAACCACTTTGAAGAATCATTTCTGGTGCCAGTTTTGTCTTTCTGCTTTCCTGTACTTGCTTTTTTTTACTTCCCAAGCAAAAGAAAACAAAAATAGTAGCTGGATTTATTGGATGAGTCCAAGTTCTTCATTATGCTATACATCTGATAACGAAAGAATGGAATCCAATATGCGCTCCACTGGAGCAAGAAACAAAATAAATGAAACTGCCTCCGAACAAACACAGAACGCCATGGTCTCTGTAGGTCAAGCCCGGGAAGAAGGCACAGAAATGGCATTTAGTCAGATGTCAAAGCTTTCCAGAGACGCTGAGCCACTTGGGAAGTCTATTCCTTAGGTCTGATGACATGGCCCACGAGACCGCCTCTTGGTAGCCCTTTGACCAATCCGCCAGCAGAAGGACAGAGCAGGAGCCTCCGAGATGGGCTTTGGGTCCCTATTCCATTCTCCAGGGATTTGGGTGGGGCTTTAGAGGTGTTGCTTTCCTCTCTTGGAAAAACTCGTTGGCACCCTATCTCTGCCTTTCCCTCCTCCCCCCCCCTCCATTTGTCCAGCCCAAGCAGCTTTTCTGGAACAGCGACTGCACCCGCCGCTGCCGTTGCTTTCGGCGCAACCTGATCCAGTGCGACCCTCGGCAGTGCAAATCCGACGAGGAGTGCGCCCTCCAGAACGGCGTCCGGGGTTGCTTCAGCATGAAGAGCTCCTACTGCATTGCGGCAGGGGGAGGGGTCTTCCGCACCTTTGACGGGGCCTTCCTCCGCTTCCCCGCCAACTGCGCCTTCGTCCTCTCCACCATCTGCCAAAAGCTCCCCGACATCTCCTTCCAGCTCATCATCAATTTTGACAAGTGGACTTATCCCAACTTGACTGTCATTTCGCCGGTTTACTTCTATATTAACGAGGAGCAGATTCTTATCAGCGATCGAAATACAATTAAGGTACGGTGTCGAGTCGTTACGAACCTTCCGGGCTTGGGTGCAGCCACCTCTCTTGGGGTGGGGGGGGCTGAAGCTGGCCAATAGCCTCCCAATTTCGCCAATCATTTTGCCGATGTTTGAGATGCCACCAAAGAAAGCAGAAGAGATGCCCCAGAAGGAGGGTTTGGCCAAAACCAGGCCCAAAGCCAGACTTCCAAACTTGGCTTTGGAAGGGAACATACCCTGCTTAAAAAGCGAGAGGGGGTGGGAGAAATCTTACAGACCTAAAGTATTTTTACCTCCACAATTAGGTGAATGGGACGTCAGTGACTATTCCTTTTGTGACTGGTTTGTCAACCAAAATCTACAGCCTGGAGGGTTTCCTGGTCATAGACACAAGCCCAGATATCCAGATCCACTACAATGGGTTCAATATCATCAAAATTGCCATCAGTGAACGCTTGCAAAATAAAGTTTGTGGACTTTGTGGAAATTTTAACGGAGATCACACGGATGACTATGTCACCTTGCGAGGGAAGCCGGTCATCAGCAGCGTGTTCCTGGCCCAGAGCTGGAAAACCAATGGCATGCAGAAGAGGTAACGGGGCTGGGCCAAGTGAGTGATGTGTCCAGAAGGATCCGTTCGTTTTTGCTGGCGGCATCAGCCACATATTCACCCCTCTGTGGGCTGCCAGGGACCATATTTAAAAGTAGCGGCTTTGTTTAGGATGTGCTTTTAACTAATCAATGCACAGACAACTGAGACATCGATGGTAATTTGATGGGCCCATTTGGGAAGCTGGATGGAGACATCAGTGTAAAGAATCGCTGGTGATGAAGGGAGTGTCTTCTTTATGGCATTTCACCAGCTAATTTTAGGAGCAAATGATTCTGCCAGCTTCTGTTATAGATTTAGATGCTGCACTGAAAGACTCACGTTTGCATTTGTACTCTTATCTCGCTCTGACAACTCTAGGGGAAAGAAGGAACAGAGTCCAGGCCCCTTGCAATGACTAGAAGGATGTGGAGAATCCAACCACTAGTTTCTTTTCCAAAAATTACTTGGGTATTGTTTCTGCTTTCAAGGGCTAGGAAGGGTATGTCCAATAGTTATGATCCTCAGTGACCTGAAAAGGCACTTCTGTGTCTGAAGGGCAGACCTTTGGACAGCTGTCGATTGAAAGACAGGAACTGGGAACCCATACATTTAGGAAAGGGTTAGAGTTTAAGCAACTGATCCCACATCAGAATAGCCCAGAGGTGGCCATGTCTCATTTTCAATCAAAACCTCTGTTGTCTTTTCTGTTGAGAGCAGCTAATGGTCAACGGGAGTGGATGAAAACATACTGGTACTGGAAATAATCCCTTACCAGAGGGATGGTCCAAAGTAGAGTCTAACCAGGGTGGGTCACTATTTGTGATAAGAACACATAAAATCACAACACCGTGATTTGGAAAGCCATGCTTCGCTTAACAACAGTCTAGTGAATAAGCCAAAGATGGTTGCAATGGTATTTGGAATGGCCTTGGGAGATGGGGAAGAAATACAGCCAGGGCAACAAACAGATAAGAGGCAGCTTAGTCCACAGCAGGAAAGGGAAGAAACAGCCGCCAGTTTCTTGGCTGTAAACACAGCAGGGGAGAAATGTGGTTTCAGACTTGATTGATGTCAGCCTTGTGAGGTAGTCCATACAGGGTTCCTTCTGAGAGATTTGCTACATCCACATTCCTGTTGAGGGCTAAGCTGCCTCTTACTCAATCATAGCCCGGGCTACGGCTCTTCCCTGTTTCTTAAGATTGTTCCCACATACTATTACATTGTCCGAGTACAAACCGCATGCTAAGTTAAAAATAATGGTTTTACAAACCATTATTGTTATTTCCTACTGGTTCTGTAATTTTTGTGTTTATGGTTCCAGCTGCAATGAGCTCCAGTATTCACAATATGCTGCCGCTTGCGACAACGTTCAGATCCAAATCCTGCAGAGTGACAGCTACTGCCTCAGACTCACCGACATGAAAGGATTCTTCCAGCCTTGTTACGGACTGCTGGACCCGTTGCCTTTTTATGAATCATGCTTTCTCGATGGCTGCTACAATCAGAAGAAGTATCAGCTCTGTGGCTCCTTAGCAGCATATGGAGAGGCCTGTCGCTCCTTTGGAATCCTCAGTACAGAGTGGATTGAAAAGGAAAACTGCTGTAAGCAAACTTGTTTTAGTATAGTTTAGTCCTCCTATAAACAATTTCCTCATTGCACCCCCCTCCGCAGAGAGTAAACGAATGTAGACACGGGCATATTTGGTGTGGAAGAGTCTTCTCCTTGCTTGTCTCCGGTGTACATGCTCTATACTTACATACAGGCTATAGTTAACAAGATGTAATTACAAACACAAGGCTATAATTGACACACAGTGATTACAATCATAAGATACATTCATAATCATAATTTCATCATGTGTGTATTAGGTGCAATCGTCAAACCGCGATCCTAATCATAAAATACATTCATAATCCTAAGGTACATTCCTATCATCATTTTATAAAATACAATCATTTCACAAAACATCTCATCATTTCACGTCAAAAACATTTGTGTCAAAACATGCCACAAAATACTTTCATCATGCCATACTATACTTTTTTTAAAAAAATAGTTTTGGCACAGACTATATTTGAACAGTCACAGAATGCTAATAATCCATCTACAAGTCAAACTAGTTGTTTGTTGACACTAGTTGGTCTTCGAGAGAAATTTTAGAGCATTCCAAGAATGATGGAGAGACACAGAAATCTCTGAAGACGTGATAGGGAATATTTCAGTACAGGATGATTATTTTTTTCTGTTTAGACCATGCGTCCTCTCTCTCATGGAAATCTCCTCCGAACAAAAGGAACATAAAATAAATCGGTTACCCTTGTCTGTTTCCCACCCCCACCTTTTTATCTTTTTTTAGCAGGAGTGGTTGAAGATCCCTGCATGGGAGCAGACTGTCCCAACAGAACTTGTGATGTGGACAACGATGGAGAACTGTGTGGCTGCATTGAACCTCCTGCCTATGGAAACAGTGAGTGCCCTACCAGTAGATCCTGGCGAGAAACGACCTATGGGGTTTCTGTGGTAACCATCTTTCTTCTTCTCAGACACGCATGATATCCTAGATGCTGAGGTGACCTGCAAGACGGCTCTAATGGAGGTGTCCATCTCAAAGTGCAAGCTGTTCCAACTGGGATTTGAAAGGGAAGGCGTCCGCATCAATGACCGCCGTTGTCCTGGCATTGAAGGCGAAGATTTCATCTCCTTCCAGATCAACAACACCAAGGGCAACTGTGGAAACATTGTGCAGGTCAGAATGACTGAGGAACAATAGGAGTTTTTTTTCCCCTTGTAGCACTTGGTTTCTTATCAAAGCTTCTGGATTAGCTCCATTTGCCTCTTGTGACGAAAGTGGCTTTCATTGCTGCTATCAGAATATCACCAGAGACATTTAATTTTTTGGAATGTTTCCTCTATGATCAAATGAACAGTGTGAATAGGAAACGTACAATGCCAAAAACATACCATTGGCAAATTTGGGAGTTTGCCATTAGCCTTTTATTTCTTGGGCATGTATGTTTTACTCTACATGTCTGGCTTTCCTGTACTCTTATGTCATAGAAGACATGAAGTAGTTGGCCATCGCATAGTTCCCTTTATATTAGAGATCCTTTCTTAGCTGGTCATCTCAATTCCATTTGATTAAATTAAGAAATTAAATTTACAGCATAAATTTGAGACTATGTGAGGACAATCCAGGATTTGAGGAAACTATATCATTAGGCAGGTTGTTTTCTTAAGCATGTGCCTTTTTTCTTTTCTTCATACTGTAGTCTAACAGCACCCACATTATGTATAAAAACACAGTCTGGATTGAAAGTGCAAACAACACTGGAAATATTATTACTCGAGACAGGACCATCAATGTTGAATTTTCCTGTGCATATGAGCTTGACATTAAAATTTCTTTGGATTCTGTTGTGAGACCAATGCTTAGGTAAGAAAAATAGTGTTGACTCTTTGGACAATCTGAAGAAATGGAGAGCTGGGTGAAAAAATTACATTATCTCATTTATTTTGTTTGGAGGAATACAGTTGGCTGAGATTCTGGGAGTTGAAGTCCACAGTTCTGACAAAATGTAACCACCACGATTCTTTTTTCAAAAGAACCAATTGCTGTAGCCCTTGCTTTATTTATTTCCTTGACAGATGGAATGAATATCTTTTATTTTCTGACTTTGAGACAGGTCTTTTAAAAAAAAATCTTTTCCCTTACTCTCAGTCATAGCATTAACATGTGACCTTGTTTGTTCTCCTCTTTAACAAAAGAGAGCTCCAAAATAAATTACTTCTAAGCATAAGCTTTTCAATTTTGGAAAATCTGTTTCAATTGGATGCCAATTATATAGAGTTAATGTTTTATTCATTAAGTTTGGTAATGGTTAACTCTGGTAATAGGATGTAAATGAAGTAAAAAGATGAAAATGAATTAAATGAATCAATAAATAACAACCATAATAAACCAAGATATAGTTCTAAATTCTCCAACAGCAAATTTATCTCAATGGTGTTTTGGTGTAACAGGTATTTTTCTCCATTTTGTTCTCTTTGAAGTGCCATTAATCTGACTGTGCCTACAAAGGAAGGGAGTTTCACTACCAAAATGGCCCTATATAAAAATTCATCCTATAAGCATCCCTACAGACAAGGAGAAGTTGTGCTAACCACCCGTGATGTATTGTATGTTGGCGTCTTTGTGCTGGGGGCAGATTCCACTCACCTTATCCTCACACTAAACAAATGTTATGCAACACCATCACGAGACAGCAATGACAAGCTCAGATACTTCATCATTGAAGAAGGGTGAGCCATGCTTTTTTCAGTGCCGTGTTCGAAATTACAATAGAAAAGCTTGTCGGTTCTTAATAATATTTAGTCAAGCATGTATGAGAAAAATGTACTATATAAACATAGGTATAAACAGGTATGAGCATATGCATAACAAATGAGTTTGAACAAATGGGAACAGTAGGACAGGGATGGTAGGCACGCTGGTGCGCTTATGCACGCCCCCTTATAGACCTCTTAGGAATGGAAAGAGGTCCACGGTAGACAGTTTAAGGTTAAAGTTTTAGGGGTTTGAGAATGTTACCACAGCGTCAGGGAGTGAGTTCCAGGCATTGACCACTCTGTTGCTAAAGTGATATTTTCTGCAATCGAGTCTGGAGCGGTTCACTTTGAGTTTGTATCTGTTCTTAGCCCATGTATTACTGTAGTTGAAACTGAAGTAGTCATTGATAGGTAGAACATTGTAACAGACAATTTTGTGTACTAAGCTTAGGTCAGTTCGTGGGCGGCGTAGCTCTAAGTTGTCTAGGTCCAGAATTTCAAGTCTGGTGGCATAAGGTATTTTATTGCAGGCGGAAGAATGGAGTTCTCTTCTCGTAAAATACCTCTGGACTCGTTCAGTTGTATTAATGTTCATTATACGATGTGGATTCCAGGCAGATGAGCTGTATTCGAGAATTGGTCTGGCGAAGATTTTATATCCCCTGGTTTGCAGTTCAATATTACCGGAAAAGAAGCTTCACAAAATTAGGTTAACAACTCTTAATGCCTTTTTGGCAGTGCTGCTATAGTGAGCTCTGGGGCTTCGATCTTTTGAAATGAGTACTCCTAGGTCAGTGATGGCGAACCTATGGCATGCGTGCCACAATGGGCACACAGAGCCCTCTCAAGTTGCCCCAGCATCTTCCCAGAGCTGAGCATGCTCAGAAAGGAGTAGCGGCATCAGGCAATGACTTCACGGGGCCATGTGCATGCTCAGAAAGAAAATAGCGGCGTCAGGCAATGTCACGGTCCATAACTCATTAGTCGCATTAGTCGGAACTAATCAGTGTATTCCTCTTTCTTCCAGTTGTCAGAATATCAAGGATAATACTATTGGAATCGAGGAGAATGGGGTCTCCCTCACCTGCCGTTTTCATGTTACTGTTTTCAAATTCATTGGAGATTATGATGAAGTTCATTTGCACTGTGCAGTCTCGCTTTGTGATTCAGAAAGATACTCGTGTAAAATAGTAAGTGGCACAAACCTTTGATTCAGTTAACATTGTGTTATTTAAGGTTGTCCTCAAAAAAATGGAAATCTGTCCCAGACCTTATCAAAAAGTTGATTTTTGAAGGACAATCTAAAATTCATGTGCTTCAGATGCTACTTTAATGACAGAGACCAACTTCTGCTTTGTAGCTCAAAGAGTCCCTAGAAAGTGAAAGGTTAAATATTTGCACTCTGATGCATTTTAAGAAAGGGGGGAAATGGATACTTAAAACCTTGCCTATTTTACCTTTGGTTCAATGGTCCCTGAATCTGCCTACTCTTAAAACTGCTATTGACAGATCATGCAAGTACAGTATATGCTTTCAAGCCCACAGGAGTTGTGTACCAAGGTCGGCATTTCTCTCTCCCTCTCTTTTTGGCTCAATCAGAATTGTCCACAGAATACACGAAGGGTCAATGATTATTCCAAAGATCTCAATGACCAAATCATTTCTGTGGGACCAATCAGAAGAAAACGTGAGTGTGATGCTTCTCCATGTTTTCAGTCAGAATCTTATGACAGAATTTATTTATTTATTTGCCAAGTGCCAACGGAATAATTGACAACTGTGATTACAATCATAAGGCTGTAATTGGCAAAGTGATTACAATCATAAGATACATTCCTAATCATATAGTACATTCATCATTCATTGTATCATCGTATTATAAAGTACAATCATCTTGTCACAAAACATTTCATCATGTCACGTCAAAAACATTTGTGACAAAACATGTCACAATCATGCCATACTATACTCTTTTTTTAAGGTTTGGGACGGTCTATATTTGAACAGTCATGGAATACTAATAATCTACAAGTCAAACTAGGATATTAAATGTCACAACTATTATGTATTTTAGTTGTGCCATTTGGTATCCTAGTTTGACTTGTAGATTTATTAGTATTCTATGACTGTTCAAATACACTGTTCCAAACTTTAAAAAAAATACTGGCGAAAAAGTTACTTCAATACTTTATTCCCAGCCAGGCTTATTTCTTACTTTTTTACTTCGACTTGTGCCATTTAGGCCTAGACTGGTGTGAAGACAATGGAGGCTGTGAACAGATATGTACGAGCCAGGTGGACGGGCCACTCTGTAGCTGTGTAACTGGAACTTTACAGGAAGATGGCAAGAACTGTCGAGGTGAATGAACCCTTTGTCAAGGACTGGTAGAAATTTTCCTTAGGCATTTAGTTACACAGAAACAGCATCTTTCTCACTGAAGTTTACATCATTTTTTAAAACATGCAGCTTGAATGTTCTCTCCTTTTTTCCTTTGCAGCAACCAGCTCTTCAACTGAACCTCAAGCCAGACTGTTTCTGCTCATCAGCCAGCTTTTCTTATGGTGTATTCTCTCTTCAATCCAGCCCAGCCACGTATTTTATTAAAGCACTGGAATTTGATATAACCTCCTAGGTCCTTATAAACATGTACAACTCTAAATCTGCAATCCACATGACTGTCCAACACCATTTGTAATGACAGACATTTTTTTTTGGTCTGTTGCAGCACTGGCATTATTGGCCTCTTTAAATGGTATTAATGAAGCTGTAAAAATGTTAACAGGGCACCACGTTCTCGTAAACTATCAGGAGAGACCTGCAAGTTGCATACCCAGTAGTTGATTGTACGTCTTCCTCTTCCGAGAGTCCACTTTTGTCTTCATATTTACAGAAATCTCTGTACAATCTGAATTATTAAATTTTCCAGGAAAACATCCGGGCAGCTTGGCTCTTTTCCGAATTTCGTATGGGGAGGGAAAGTAAGGGGCAAGAGTAGCTCTTGGGCGTCCTGGACTTGACATCCTGAAATTTGCTTCTTAAGCCATTCATCGCTGAGTTTAAATTGTCCCAGAGCTGCTTCTTTTATTCAGGTTTTAATGAGTTCTGCATATCCAAGAGCCGATACCCTGCATTCACTTCACAAGACTAAAAAAAATCAAGAGATGGAGAAAATCCTTGATGCGTCCTGAAATATGTATCCCGTCTCTTATTATAAATTACGCTATAGCGTGGTTGGGTGTGGTTTTTGTACAAACTAATTTTTACTGCTTGAATTTGGGGTAGCCTCTTTCTAATGGATGTCCTCTTGAGTAATTTTAAAATTAAACATGGGGAAGAAGATCTCGTTTCCTTGCAGCTTTTTCTTTCGTGAAGTTTCCTTAGATGGGGGACTTGAGGGAAAAACCCTGTAGTTAACAGTTGGCATCCTGTTTTCCTCCACATGCCTGTCAATCAAAGATGTTTTCGATATACTTTGCTGAAAAGATCTGGAAACACCAATAAGCTACTCCTGTTGTTGATTGGGGTTTTAACAAGCATCCTTATTTTCCACACAAACAAAATGAGTTGTGTGTTTTGGGTGGATTTTTATTGGGGATCAGCGAAAATCTCGCGCAACGTCCCACCAATACCAAAAATGAGCGCCAACATGAGGTAAACATTTCAGAATTCGGCAGGCAAAGGCGTAAAAGAAGCGTTGGAGGCCAACGGGAAGGAAGGGCCGGCCCCGGGGCGCTCTTCTTTCTCTTCAGGTTCAAGTGTTCTTCCCGCTTCCAGGAGCCCGAGGCGGCTCCCCCTCTGCTCCCCTTTCCCCTTCAGAAAGCGCGCCAAGAACGGAGCGCAATCCAACCCGTCAGGGTGAGTGGAGGAACCGGTTCGCGAGGCAAATTTCCACAGCGGATCTGCGGGAGGCGGCAGGCAGCTCACCGTAAGCTCGCCGGCTCGCACCTGAGGCGATAAAAAAAAAAACCCCTCGCCGATCTGTCTCTGAGGTAAACTACCACCCGTGGCCACGCCTCGCCCCATTCGCGTCTCTGATAGGCTCGCCTCGCGCCGCCGGCCGCCCCGTCCAATCCGCGGCCGCCTTCCAGCGCGGGCGTCGCGCGACCCTCAGCCGGCGGGCGCCTCATCGCGCTTGGGGCCAATCCCCGCATCCTTGGCCGCCGGAGCTCCGCCTCCCCTGCCCGCTGATTGGCGCCGAGACCTTCCCATATGAGGAGAGGGTGTAAAGTCGACCTTCCGAGGGCCGCGGGGCAAAGCTGACGCTCGGGTAGTTGCGGAGGATGCTCGCGGAGCGGCGGGGTTGCAGGTGGGGAGAAGCGCGCGCGGGGGGGGGGGAGTCGTCTCGCAGTTCCCGGGTTAGTGGTGGTGGGGAGGACTCGCGCTGTGGCACCTTTCAGGCGCTTGGACTCCATTTCCCAGAATCCCCCATCCTGTGCGGCGGCGGCTGAGGCT
>JANHFO010002965.1:846351-859162 GCA_032468095.1 Pareas carinatus | reverse complement strand
TTATCATTTTTGATAATTGAAAACTCTACATATTGTAAGCTATAATTTTGTTTATTGTTGACCAATAAAAACTTTTTTTATTAAAAAAAAAGAGACAATGGACTTCACACCAACAGCTTCTCCTGTTCAGGTTAAATTATCTTTACTTATGTCAGTGCTCAAGTAGTCCTTAACCAGGGCACATTTGAATAAAATCTATTTATACTGTGCTTCTTTTTGTTTGTCACCTGTTGTATCAAAGCCAAGGGGTCCGTGGTAGGTGGGATTGGGGCATTTCATGGGCCATTTCAGATTGATGTGGGGACACATCCTCCCCTCCAGTCTACAACTCGGCTTTGACTGCTGTCATTCAACTCTGTCTCGATGTAGCACTGGACACAGCAAGCACTGTGCGGGTGTCCTTTTGGATTTGCACAAAATCAATATGGCTATACTGTTTTTAACATGAGGATTCATTTTGTATTGCTTTGTGGTGCCACTCCAGCTGTGTGCAAGAGTTCCCCGCTCCAGAGACGCATCTACTAGTGTCTTCGGGGCAGAGAACTCTACATAGTTGCACCTTTTCATGCGCTCCAGCCAACGGTGGAAGCTATTGGTAGCCAGTCTCTTGGAAGGATGCAACAACTAAACAGTTCAATCGACAGGACTTCCTAATTTTCCTCTTAACTCTCTGGCCTTTATTGTTTGCTTGAAATAATGTAATCTGGAAGGGACCAATTTCCACTTCCACTCCCGTCTCCTCCACACATCGTTTCTTGAATAGAACATAACTGAATTTGTTGCCAATATAAAGGCAAGAAATGAAGGGGAGAAAAATCCTAAAGAAGGCGACAGCTTGTGACTCAGTTCCCTTTGTAAGCCTTGTTCCTTTGGTTGATTCATCTTACATTATGACAAAATGGGAGGAGGAGTGGCCCAGTGAGGAGTCTGGAAATGAAAGACAGAGCCCTAAAGTCAGATCTGCTCAGTTCTTACTACAATGCTGTGATTGGCATGTGTTTTCTTTTACTGCCAGCTGGTGGCACACTGAAGAGTTGCAGGGAGCCATGGAGATGATCTAGTAGAAACTATTCAGAAACTGTTACAAAAACAAAATGTGCAAATGCATTGACTTAAAACCGGAAGAAGATATAAAATACTAAGGTGAGACTCAGACTGATTCTTCCCTGACTCATTTGGGTATAAGAGGGAGGGAAGTGAAAACATAACCAGAAGCTATATTCTGTTACTTGCAAGCACTTCTCTTAAGTATAGCATAATATATTACAATGGTATAATAAAGGTGTAATGTAATGTAGTGTGGGATTAATGTAATGTAATAATATGATATATGATATAATACGATATATGATATTATATAATAGAACATAATATATTTAGCTTATTTATATAGTCATCAATCTTGCAAACATGTGACTCTGGGCAGCATGCAACAAAATACTTAAAAATTCCATAATGATCTAAAAACAATACAAAATAAAATTAAAAATAGAAAAGCAAGTATATTGCAGAAAAGGCAGAAAAAGGCAGAAAAGACCAGGTCTACATGATGAAGTCCAATTAAATTGATTTATTGTTAATCATGCCTATGCACCGTATTCTCAGCTAAGAAATAGTCCCTGCTGGAGTTAGATAAAGGTCAATAGAATTCAAGGGAAGTTGAATTTAGTTTGCTTGTGGCTATGTAGAAATTCTAGACTGACTCCTCTTTTAACCCCCCCCTTCAGCTACTCCTTCTTCTACACATAAAATAAACAGATCTTCCTTAAAACTTCTGGGTTATATAATGTTTTTATTTTCATTTTATCATCTTTTTAATTGCTTAGATAAGCAATAGCAAATGTTAAAAAGGAGATACATGAAACACAAATAATTGCCTCTGTATTCCAGCACATATTCACCTCTATTTCTCAGCCAAAATCATATTAATGAATGAATCAATTTACTTTGTGCACTTTTGATTGAGTACATTCCTTCAGCTGTGGTCTCAATAAAACTGGAGTTGGTGCATTTATCTTATTAGACAAACTGCTGCTGGAGTTGAAGCAAGCACTCTTCTTATGATGGTTTAGAAGTGAGCACAAAGGTTTTCTTTTCACCCAAGTAGTTTCAAGCATTATTACAATTTTGTGAATTGACTTAAGCCACTGGGGTTGGGTGGCATATATCTTTTTTTGGAAATGAATGAATACGATTCTTCAAAACTGAAATCCCATACATAATGTGCAGATTCGTGCTGTACAAATTCACTATTACGATTTCTTAGACATGGTCTAATATAGGTGTTGCGGTCAAATGTTGTGAACATCCCTCTTTGCCTCCTAATTGATTTCCCGGGAGAAGGCCTATTTCCATGGTGTTGCCAGGAAAACTGGGTGGTTATATCTGTGCAGCTACAAGGTCCAACCCCAATAGGAGACACTCTTTACTTTTTTTTTAATAGTAAGCATTTTAAGCCTGCCCTGTGTTGAATTAGGCTAAGAACTCATCCATCCTTGTTTAGTCTTGGGAACTATTTTGGAAGTCTCAAAAACAGGGAATTGGTGTAGATCCATTGCTGGAGATGTTTTCAATAACATTTGGTGGGCTTGAATGTGCAAACAGCACATTTAGGGTATTGTCTACAACTCATGATGGATTTTCCCAATCTCACAAACATTGCAGTTTTTGAAAGTTCTGCTCCAGATTTTTTAAGGCTGCTGCCATGGAAAGAACAAAGAAGAATGTTGAAGTATTCCCAAGGTTGCTCCTCATGGTCTAGTAACCGCAGCACAAGGATGCCTCACTAACTGCTGTTAAAGAACAACATTGTCCATCTTATTCCCAGTCCACTGCAAATGCAGCCTAATGTTGCATTTAGATATTCCAGTGTTGGAGGAGTGCTTTTCTTTTGCTTCTGAACAACCTGTAAAGTTTTCTCAGCGATGCCGGAGACAAAGCGTCCCAGGGCTGTTGCACAGTCACTTTGGCTCTGCATTACCCTCCATCATGCCCATTTTAGCTTGAGGCATGAGGAGAGACTGAATCAGTATTTTTCAAATCGCTCTTTTCCCAATTTATCAACTCACGCCTGCTTTCCTAGGGAGTGCAATGGATGGTAGTGAGGGCAATGCCACAGGAATCCACCAATCGTGTTCTTTATGTTTTCCTGCATCAAATCTCTAAAGACATCCAATGATGGCAGCACAAAGCATGCCAGCATGCTTGGGCGCTGCCTCCTGGACTGGGGAAGAAAGCAGGTGAAGATGGCTGTGAGGAAAAGCCCTCTGGTGTAGCAGTTCTTTCAAAAAGGAACTGTGATTGTATTGCAGAGGCCTGTCGATTCCTCTACTCAGTTGTTACCATGGAAACCCAAACTCCAGGATTTGCTGCTAGAAGTAATTGGCAATTATATCCTTCTGCCTCAAAAAATGGCTCCTGAAATCAATTCAGCCTTCCCTTGTTGCTATTCTTCCTGACATCCTCAAGCTTGGCTCCTGTCCCTTTGACAGGCACACATGCAACCAGTGTAGTGTTGCCAAATATCGAGAATTCTGAAACATGTAGTCACAATAACGAGGCAGGACGCTGAAGAGCTCTGAGCAACTGAACTTTATTAACTGCTGTAAAATACTCAACTAACTACTAGCAGCTGCAAAACTCTGCTGCTGTCTTTTTAACTTGGGCTTCAAGCGTGCCTCAGCCGATCAGTGTAAACTGCTCTTTTTCTATTACAACCCAACTCACGCAGACCAGAGGGAGCTTCCATCCTGCTGGCTCCAGGAAATGTGGTGAGTTGAGATCTTAGCAAATTCAAAAGGAGAGAAGCATGATTTGTGGTGCACATGATTCAAGTCTCCCTCTTCAAAATAGAGGGCAGAAAATTGGGTTCCTGATGAAGCATCAGGACTTGAATTTTCCCACCCTCTGGTTTGAGGAAGGAGGCCTGGGACAATGGCTTCATAAATTAGGTCTGCATAATTGTTCTAACCTTGTAAAAAAGTAACATATTACAGCAGTAAAAAGCAACATATTTCATCATCGTTCACCTACATAAAAATGAACTAATAACACAACAGATATATTGGCATGCATGGTCTTTGAAGAAAACGTAATTTACTGTTTTATTACATAAAGAATCCACTACTGCAAAAAATATTTAGACAATTAGAGCCGTATTGTTTTTTGTTATATATAAAGCCTGGATAAATGACAATTACATATTTTTAAAACATTTTAAGCTCAAGTTATTTCCCCATGACTATATGATAGTAATTAGGAGAATTCCAAAAACAAACCAAGTTTCTACAAATATATTTTGAGTCTCCACCACTATTAAGCTTTGAGGAGAAGTGGATTGACTTTCAGTTAAAGCAAGTAGACGTGTGATGGTACTGAAATCTTATTAAGATATGAACACGATACAATTGATAAAGTAGGCATGCTTTTCTTGAAATAGAATCAGATGCCAAAGAAGCATTACCTACGATTTGTTCCAAGGGTATTTTTCACTCCTTATTTACTTTATTGCCAAAGAAACAATCAAACAAGATTAACAGATAGGCTGTATGAAAGGCAAGCTGGAAATGATACAAAACTGTTAATTATACGATAGTCTAAATTAATGTTATGACCATTTTAAAAAAGAAGTATAGCCCTGAATAATAATACATTGTATATCAGTATAGGAAATATGATAAATGTCTAAAACAGGTCTTCGACTGAAACCAAATGACTATTTTATAGCGCACCAATTGGGAAGGCATCTCTGGTATAGTTAACCCTCGTTGTATCATGATGTACAAGTTATGTTTTTCTTGTTTTAAATGCTATCATATTTTGCAAAACTGTGTTCCGGTCACATCTATTCTGAATGTCAGTCAGTTCTGCCTTGCAAAAGAATCCTGAAGCACATTGCATAAATAAAATAACAAGATCATACATGCATCGACCCATTAAGAGATTTTTTTCGGGGGGTATACTGTGTGTATCCAGCTATTATGATTTGGAATGTTATTCCATTTTGATTTAATAAAATCTGTGAACTCAATGCCACTGAACAACTTGTTTTCCTCTTCATGTGTATGTACATCAGAAATAAATTTTCATTATCCTTTTATTAGCAATAAACATGCAAATAGGTAAATATAAATCTATTTCAATCTTCCTATCAAATCTATGGCTCTGTAATTGTTAACGGTCTGGCAAGTCTGCAGCACAAGGGGAATGCCAAATAGCTGAATCTTCTCTCAATCTTTCAAAGTATTAAAAAGCACATACACACTGCCTCCTTTTTCTTGTTACAGATAGTCCTCAATTTACAACCATTCATTTAGTGACCATTTGAGGTTACAGCGGCACTGAAAAAAGTGAACAACCAATCCTCGTGCTTATCAACATTGCCGCATCCCACCGTCAGATGATCAAAATTCTGGCGTTTAGCAACCAGCCTGTTTTTATGAGAGTTATAGTGCTCCAGGGTCATGTGATCATTATTTACGACCTTCCCAGCCAGCTTCCAACCAGGAAAGTCAATGGGGAAAGCCCAGTTCAGTTAAACAATTGCATAACTCAGCTACAGTGATGTGCTTAAAAGCGGTGCCAAAAAAGATTAAAAAAGTGTGGGGGCATAATTCACTTAATAACTCTCTAGCTTAGCAACAAAAATTCTCGGCACATTTGTGGCCATAAGTGAGCCATTTAGTAAATCCTAAGGATTCTTCTGCAGTGATATGGCCTTAAAAGCAGGCTGCTTATTTTCAAGGCAGGGCCATTTCTTTCTTTTCCCTCTCCCTCTCTCTTTAGCTACTGCTTCATCTTTCTTCATCTGCCTCAGTAGCTGTATTCTGAGCAGTTGGTCTTTGGTAACCATGACTACGCCATGATGACATCTGCAGAAAGTCCTACCCTCACTATGGAATCAGATCTTTATTATTGCAATGCCTGTGATCCCGTTTAAATGATTGCTTCCTATTTTTGAGTCTTCTTATTCTTGCTCTGGTATAACCTCTGCTTGATTTATAACCTCGCTCAGCGTCTCTGAGTATTTGTATACGTATAATACATATAGTGGCTATTAATGGTTATGAGCTATTTTAGCATATATGTACTTCATGACTGAGAAATGTAGTTCACACATGCATTTTATATGTACATTAGAAAGTCCATAAGGAGGACACCTAGCAGGTGTGGAAAGAGAAACATATCTACAGTTTCATGTAGACGTTAAAAAGGAGAAGGGAGAGTACCTGCATAGAAGTGTAAACAACTAACATATAAGCAAAAACTTGCCAACTCAGTGCTTATGTGTTATGTATGTAATAAACTAGAAAACAAAGATTATGTAGCCTTGCACATGGTTTAGAGAAAAGTAGTTTTATTTTGAGTAATTAATACTTTGAACTCTGTACATGCTCTGAAAGCGGATAGTTTGAAGTATTGGTTTCTGTTGATGAAAGCAAGTTCATGTCAAAGAAATGGTTTGCTGTTGATGTGAACGGTAGGTCATGCCAATTAATTTGTTGGCAGAAATATTGTATTGGTATAGTTAGATTGCCTCATATATGCTTATCTTGTCTGTTAACAAGCATAATATTCTTCAAACAAATTTCAAGAGGCCCACTTGGGAAGTAGGATACCGAGAAGAAGGGAGGAATGTGGGAGTGTAATGTGAAGAAGAAACGTGTAGAGATGTATCAAAGGAATGAGATAATTGCCTGGTTTCTCATGGCAGAAATGTTTATAAAAGGTGAACACAAATCTAATGGGGTGCGTCATTCTTCCTCTAACCATTGCCAAGAGAGGAAGGAGTGACCACCCTTTTTTTGTTCTGACCATTACAATAAGTTTCTTTTTTAATATACTTACAAACCTCGTCTTAAGTATTAATTGGGTTTATGAATACTTAAGTGACTGAAGTGACCGGAAGGGTCACCAGAGGCTTCAGGGATTGAAGGAATGTTATAGCAGGAGCCATGAGCTGGACCACTCGCTCCCTATTAACACTGATTGGGACCAGCCTAAGAGGAAGGAGGTGAGCCAGCCCAAGAGTATGCCACCTACCCCCAGCTCCCTAAGTCAGCTCAAAGGGTTGATGGTCGATGGTATCAAAAACCGCCAAGGTCAAGAAGAGCAAGAATGGATACATGGCCTCCATCACGTTCCCGTCAGAGGTTGTCCACGAGTGTGAGCAATGCAGTTTTCGTCCCATGTTATATAAATTATAATTTTATTGCAGGGTCCAATCTGGGTTGGTCTAAGAGATTTTGTCTTCCAAGCTTTTGTAGCGGAGGAAATTTCTCTCTAGCAGAGTGTGTGCTGTTTTGTGTGTAGTATTTATAGTGCCTGTTGTGGGTGACTTTTTTTATTTTAAATGATAAAATATTTTTGCAAAGGACAAAGATATTTTCTCAGGTAACGTGACCCCAAGCTTTGAAGGGCTTTTAAGGTGAAAACCAGCACCTTGAATTGTACCTGGAAGCACAACAGCAACCAATGCAGCTCATGAAGTAGTAGTGCTCCATGTGCCTAATAACCGACACAAATTACTACCTGTATAGTTGCATTTTGCACTAGCTGAAGCTTCTGAATGCTCTTCAAGGGCAGTCCCATGTAGAGCATGTTGCAGTAGTCCAGATGGCAGGTCATGAAGACATGAGTGATAGTGAGCAGGACCTCTTGGTCTAGAAATAGGTGCGAGTGGTGTACCATGCAAAGATGTGAAATATGCTCATGTGTGTGTATGTGTGTGTGTGTGTGTGTGTGAGAGAGAGAGAGAGTTTTCCAGTTGGCCAGCCAGTGAAACATTTGTATCTATCTATTTTGGTACAGCTTTATTGTTGACCTGTTTTGTTAGCACTTTTAAAAAGAATATCTCATTGCCAAGTCACTGTAAAATTAAAAAAGAGGAATATTCATTAATTGGTATTTTCATGGAAAAGTATACAAGGCAAGTTTAAACTTTAATTTAAAATATCTGTACACCACACAAGTGCCCCTCAACCTTTTAGGCACCAAGGACCGGTTTCATATAAAAAGGTTTTTCCAGGGACCGGGGGGGCTGTTTTTGCATGCTTCTTGTATCTTGTGAATGGGACTTGGCTTGTTTGCGTAGCCTCGTTTCTGGCTTGCTGCGGCCCGGTGCCGGTCCACAGACTGGGGGTTGGGGATCTCTACACTAGACTACTGTTAATAGAACATGGTAAGATGGCTCAGCAGTTAACACACTGGGCTTGTTGGCTGGAAAGCGGAAGCCATTTGAGACCTGGGTGTCTTGTAATGAGATGAGCTCCTCTCCTCAGCTCCTGCCAACCTAACAGTTTGAAAACAGGCAAGTGTGAGTAGATAAATAGGTACCACTTGGATGGGAAGGTAACAGCACTCCATGATGTCGTGCTAGAAATAAGACCACAGAAATGTCATTGAGCTCTGGATCAATGGCCTTAAAATGGAGGCAATGACTAGTGGAGTAAAATCCCCAAGGACTCCTTTACCTTTTAATCTTTACTGTTAATAGAAGTATTTGGTCTCAGTTCAGTGCTAATGTTTTTTTTTCACTTCCATCCTAAAATATTGAGTTCTGAAAGTGATTTTCAATTAATTCCTTAATGAAATTGCTTTTCTCTCTGTTAAATTATTTTCTAAATGATCAAGTTGTACACTCAAAGTTAGATGTGTGATACCCACTGAATTCTACAGCTATACATATGAAAAAAGCACCAAATCCCTGAAGCACGGCAAGTCTACTGCAATTTGTCCTGTAGCTGACTCTCAATATTGTCACTTCAAAATGTGTTAAACTTCCCCACTGCACTTCAGGGACCTTCTGTGCATTTCTGTTGGTTAGACCCCTGAGCTTCTGCTAGAATAGTCTGCTTTGATAGTATTTTCTAAGTTGCCTCTCCTGTTCTAGACAATCCAGGACTAAAACTAGGCTCACACTGAGAAAACATGAAAATGGGAAAGCAGAGTCAAGGACTCCCTTCCTACCCAAGTAGGTTAAAAGTTAAGGGGGAGAGCTTCCCTTGAAATGCACATGATAGCATTGTATCCCAAGGGTCTTTCTACTGTTATTTTGTTGTTTATATTCCACCTTTATTATTTTTACAAATAACTCAAGGTGGGAAACATGCCCAGCACACCTTCCTCCTCCTATTTTCCCCACAACAACTCTGTGAGGTGAGTTGGGTTGAGAGTGACAGGCCTAAGGTCACCCAGCTGGCTTTCAAGGCTAAGACAGGACTTGAATGCACTATCTCTTGCTTTCTAGACTTGTATCTTAGCCCGTAAACCAAATTGGCTGTAATGACTGTGACGATCTTGTAACTGATATTTCCCTTTATAAAGATTTTAACATGAATGCAGCATTTCTTTCTGCATTAACAATGTTCTTGGGCATAAAAGAATGAGCTCAAAGATTTCTAAAAAGCGTTGCCATGCATAATTCAAGGCTTGTTTTCTGCCTTGAAACTATCTCTATCCATTTTTGTTGTTGTCCCATTTCCAAATTCCAAACAATGTAGGCTTATTATTAAATTGACATGCAGATTCAGTATCAACATTTATTAGTCAAACCCGTGAAAGAAGGCATACATCTGGGCCTTTTGCACATCCTAGGAAATGCCAAACAAGAATTCATTATTAGCTTGATGTTCCTCTAATTTTTTAAGCATGTAATTGAGTAAATGTCCTCAAGTCAGTATTAACTTTTAATAAACACATTATTAGTTTGTAAAGAATAAGGGAAATGACCTTATTGCATATATATGCAAGAACCATTATAGGCAAAAAAAGGCTGAAACACTTCATAAGTTCCAAGAAATAACACAAGGAAGCAGCTCAGGAAGTTGTTGACTTGATTCTCTGGAGTATAGGGAGGGAAAGAAGATCCAATATAATCTGAATTGCAGAATTCTGTAATTATAGCCAATCTCAATGAAAGCAGATCTAGCCTTCCCATGGAGATGATTTCCTGGCCTTGTCTACCTAGTGGGACTGTCATCAGCCTTTTCCAGAAGGACCAGTCTCCATCATAGCCCTTCAGAACTTCCCATGGTACAACCATCACCACTGTAATCCAATTGATTTGCCTGGCTGTTGTTCATTCTCTTCTCTTACTTTCACAGCTTTAGGGATTTCTCAAGGGGACTTGGTCTTCCCCTGCCTCGACTGAGTACTCTGGGTTGATCTGGTCTATGATCCATTCATTTATTTTGTTGTTCTCAGGATTTTGCTCCAATATCCAAATTTAAAAGAGTTAGCACCCTTTTTATCTTGTTTTTTTAAAGTCCAACTTTTGCTTCTTTAAGTGCCACAGGGAAAACCACTATCTGCACTATTCTGATCTTTGTAGGTACAGACACATCATAGCACCTGAATATATATTTCCTTTTCTATAATATCGTTATTAAAGTTTGCAGACACAGAGATTATACAAACTAAGGGAAACATAAAAAGAAACAAAAAGTGTAGAGGAAAAGAAAAAGAAAAAGAAAAAAAGAAAAATATATACAGTAATGAAGTGACATTCCCATTCATCAAGACAAGTACAATCGGCATCACTTTCTCTGATACTACAACAAAAGATCTCTTCTTCTCATATTTTATCTCTAATCTTCAGTCTTAGTTAAGAAAAATCAATTAAGAGCTATTAAAAATAACACACACACATACACACACATCGACCTTGATAAAATAAACCAACTTTGTATTCCTTTCCTTTGTTTTTAAGAATCTTAATCTTTAATCCCTTTAAGGATTTCCAAAAGTTGTTTTCTTTTCCTTTTTTCTATCTCTTCTCAGAAAGTTCTTCATTAGTTTAATATGTCTGCTTTGTAAATCCATGATAAGAAAGTCACTCTTCTAGTTTGTTATTTGTATGTCCCTTTTAATTATTAAAACATCGGCTGGTTTCATTTATAAATGCATTTTGACATCTTTTTCCTAATCATTCTTTTAAACTGTAATTAAGTCCACATTTGAAACAATCTCAGTTTAAATCTTAAGTAAATCTATAATGTCTTTTAAATTCATTTTTATGATAAGAGAAATTCTTAAGCGTAATTGTAGCATGCATTGTTCTCAAATAACTTTGACTTCTTCCCCAGTTAGAATATTTTGCTCCATTCTGTATTAGTGATCTCTTCTCCTTTAATTATAATCTTTCTGTTGTTTTTCTTTCTCTCAAGTATCCAACTATGCCATGTTATCACTTTTTTAAATAATCCACACATTTTCCCATGAGAACATTTCTTACATCTAGTTTCAAAATATTCATTTTTTAAAAATAGAATTTAAACAATCCACAGGCAGGATTCTCATAATTAATTTCAAAATCTTATTTGATGTAATGGAATATGTGGTTTACCTTGAGGAATGAGGGGAAGTAATGCTACCCAGGGAACATTCAGACAGGAGACGCATGAGCCCCCAGTGACTTTAACAGTCAATGGAAGAAATTTAGAAAGGATCTACCATAATGGATCAAGTAATTAAAAGTAGTGGTGGGAAGTTTGTACTTTTAAACTTACATGATTCTGTTAATGTAGACTGATAATAGAATTAGAATTAGTTCATTTAATTGTGTCTGCTGTCTGGAAGGGTTAACCTTTCCAAACAATCTGGCCCCTCAAGATCATTTTTCATTGCTACCTTACCAAGTGCTAGCTTACAATGTATTTGCTGACTGTTAATTCAGTTAATGTTGATATCAGTGCTACGAAACCTGAGAGATTCTAAGGTGTGGCTACCATGAACTGCTTTCTCCCTCCCACATGTAATCTGAGACTGTGCAGTCTCTTAATTTGGGGAAACCGTGGTGGTCTTGTTGGAATTCCCTCATCCACATCCACATACCTTCTCCAGGTTCACACCCAGTGCCTTTATTGATAAATCTCAGTTCAGTCACTGAAGATTAAATTATTTGATCATCCTTATTTTTCATCTTAGTGAATTCACTGCTATCCTTCACTTTAATTATTAAAGCTTGCAGATCATTTACATTTTCAGCTATCAGAATAGCATCACCAGCAAAAAGCAGGTTATTGATGTTTCTTCCTCCAGTTTTAAAATTATGCTCATCTTTTCCCAATCAGCTTCTTTCTCTACATTCAGCCTTATCTCATTCCTTTGCCCAACTGGAGCCAGTGTCTTTCACCATATTGCATCCAGATAGTGGTTCACTGCCCTGTTTTTCTAAAAGTGGACAATGAGATTTTATTTTATTTATTTATTTCAGAATTTGTATACCGCCCTTCTCCCCGAAGGGACCCAGGGCAGTGCACAGCCAGAATAAAAAACACATACACAAGCAACACAAATAAAATTCCTAAGAAATATATGTTCTTCCTTTCCCATTTTCCTAAGAACATTCCACAAATTGACATGATCAACATAACCAAAGGCCTTTCTATAATCAGTGAAGTGCTTATTAACTTGTTTTTGGTACTGTGACATTATTTTGTTAGCATATGAAGTTCAATCTCCTTTTCTTAGTGTTGATATATTGACTGACCCCCTCCAAATTTATTGGCTTCCAGCATCTTCCTCTATCACTACTGCCCAATAGAGGTGCCTACTTGCTTTCACTGAGCAGATGAATCAGAATCAGGATTTTTATTTTGCCATGTGTGTCAAGACACACAAGGAATTTTCCTTCAGTGAGTATGCTCAATACCTACATACATATGTAACAAGGATATAATCAAGATACATTCATAGACAATTTGAATATATAAGCATAATCACGATAATTTGTATATATAGGCATACAAGCTTTTTGTACCCGTGCTCTGCTACGTTTTAAATTCTACGTCCTTCCCCCGATATATTTCTC